>JAULJZ010125205.1:0-32192 GCA_032270985.1 Heliamphora pulchella
ACTTATAAGTTTAACAATTAAATGCAATAAACTTGAACAATTAAAATAATAAAATACAATATAAATTTTATATTGGGTGGGCTCGGGCTCGGGCTCGGGCTCGGGCTCGGGCTTTTGGGCCTTGGGCCTCAGGCCGGCATGCGGGCTTTTCGGGCCGGGCCGAGCCGCACAGTAACAGGCCGCGGGCGGGTTGCAGGCTGTTTTTACACCCCTAGGTGGGACCAACTTTTTGTCCATAAAGAGGCCAAACACATGCAAGCATTTTAATTACCAAGTAAGCGGTGAAACTTGAACACAACTCTCTATTGTGTACTGTGATACCATATAGAATTGTCAACTACCAAGTTTAAAAGCTTAAGCTATTAAAGATAAGGTAATGTTATTTTTTATATTGCAATACAACCCATCATGTGGCCAAATTCTCATCCATAAAAGCATCCTCATTCTTAAAAGCATCAAACATGTGCAAGTATTTTATTTTAACTATGAGGTAGGCAGTGGGATCACAATATCTATTGTTTGCTCTAATACTATGTGTGCTCCCTCCTCTATCATTTGAAAGTTGTTGTACACATTGCTAGCTTATGCTTCTTTTGTGGATAGAAGAGAATGAAAGGATAAAGATAAGATAAAAAAATGAGGTAAAATAATTATTTTTTGTCGGTTACGAAAATGAGAGTGATTAAATAGTTCTAGCATGTGCTACTTCAATTTACTATTCCATTGTGGTACCTTAGGTTCTAGTTGAATCTTTGATTTGTGGATGGGAAAAAACATAGGGGAGAAAGATAGGATAAGAAAATAAAGTGTATTTTTTTTTGGGGTTGGATTGTCATTATGAACATGAACACATACGTCAAAAAAAGTCACTTTTTTTTGTATGGTTACCCATAAAAAAAGTGAATATGTACGAGCAAGTTTCTCTCTCTTTAGTTCTTTTCTCCTTGGTAAATTCAAAACCCAACCATAAACATTTAACGTGTGGACGAAAGGAAAAGTAAAACACCATACTTGGATTTACCATTTCACCACATTGCATCTACTTCATGCTCTCTCTGTTTGGTTTCTAGATATATTTTGTTAATCAATGTATTTCTTATGTAATTCATTCAACTACAATTAAAAGCATATTGTAGAGACTTTACACTCCTACAGAACATGAACGGATACAGGATTAGCTATCTTATAACTCTACCTTGAGTTTTGTCTCATTTTGTGTAGGTACAAGTGTACAACCATTAGCTCAGGAGGGGTTAGCCCTGAATCAACCCAGCTCCACCAACTTAGGAGAGGTTTGCTCCGACCCAAATAACTCTACTAGCTTAGGAGGGGTTGACTTCGAAGAACCCCTATGCTATCGCAATAGAGTTTGCTCTATGCCCACCATGCTCCATTCTCTCATGCTTAGACAAATGCAAGACTATAATAAAACCTCGGCTGGGATCAAGGCTTAAGAGATCTCGCTTGCTAAGCGCTTGTCAGAGTTGCTCGGCTCCACTCAAATCAACCTTAAAAGAGAGAAGACAGATGCAGATAATAAGTAGACTCCTTTGCCATGTCGGGTATTAGAGGCCTGCATCGACAGTTGATTGGTACGTTCAAGTTGTCACTCCAAGAAAAATGCTTCACTTGTTCCTTCGTGATAGTGACCTCCGAGCTCCCTTGTCTCTTATATAAAGGAGCCCATCCTCCTCTTTTAGAGATAAATATTCATTCACCATTCTTTCTGGTTTGGAGTTATTTTCCACTGCTTCCATCTCTTCTTAAGGTCTCCCTTGTTTCCTCCACGAGCTAAAAAGAGGAAGTATGACGACCTTTTGACTCTCCCCATGTTTGTTGAGAAAGTTAAAGCCCGTCTAGGTGCATTGGTACAAGGCAAAAGGGTCGTTTTGCCCCAAGTGACAAATATGACTACTAAGAAAGAACGAACTAGGCATATGTATTGAATTTACCACTGCTAAGTACGCCACCATACATTAGCGTGCTCCACCAAAGTGCTTCACCCTACATTAGAAGTGCTAGGCTTTGAAAAGCCTAGTTTGTAAGATGATTATTCAAGATGTCAAGGAGCTCGCCTTTGCTCAGGACGTCCTCAAAGACCCCCTGGTCGGCATAAGGATAATGGAAAAGCGGTCAAGATGTTATCACACCACAGAGTTTAAGGAAGTGGTTGAGCCAAATCCCTCTACTTGCCCAGATTTCAAGATCAAGCGAATCCCCACACTCTAAAACTCTATTGTTAAATGGTTTTATGACTAGTTTAGGCTTTTAGAAGGAACATGGTGTGAGGCTACCAAGCCCATCATTCTCCTCACCGAGAACGATGAAGAACCATGTATGGACACTACTGCTGAGCTCACCAAGCATTAAATAATACATCGCTTGCTATCACCTTCGCCGAAGACAATTCCATGTTCTACATAATCGTCCACTTTACACCTCGATTTTCATCAGTGAGATAGAACTCTAAAGCTGTGTTATCAGAAGACGTTAGTACAGTTGCAATTTACGTTTCAAAATGTACGTTCAGAAACATTGTACATCTTCGTTCCAAAATGAAAAATTTACCGCTCCAAAACAATCCCTCCAAATCTTTCTTGTTTATTTTCTAAACATTTTCCATAAGAAAAAACCAAACACAATAGACTAAAATATAGATAAAGTAGAGCTTGGGAAAGAAAATGGAACAAAAATCGTTATGCTTTTTAGAAATGTGTCTTACGTAAATATTTTGAAAAATAATACTTCGTTTCATGGAATATGTATAATTTGAAAGCAATACATTCTAATGTTTTAATTTATAAAAGCCTACTCTGACCGTACCATAATTTAGGACATATGGCGTACTACGTTTTTGTTTTCGTTTCTCATACCAGAACGCTCTGTATTCCTGGTAACATAGTGAATTCCTCATTTTAAACGGTTGGGATCTCTAACTCTCACTTAGTGAGACACCCCATTACCATATCTGGCTTCGAAAATTTGAGCCATAAGACCTTGGGTCATGTGAATGTCGACCTCGCTGTAAGAACTAATCGTCCTATCGCTAAGTTTCATGTTATTGAGGCAGACCCAATTTATCATGTGTTCCTTAGATGCACGTGGTTCCGTGGATATGTTGTTATCCCTTTGACATACCACCAGTGCATGAAGGCAATCTAGATCAATGAAGTGGTAACCATTGTCGGCTCACGAAGACCTTTTCGAGCTGTTGAAGCTCACATGGTTGATGCCATATTTTTGCGACAACTTTAAGTGAAGAAGGACACTCGATTCCTCTTTATAGAACACTCCTACCTAGATAGGAAGAGGTTTACCAAGACAACAATGCTTTAGAGTGTTCCTAGAAGAAGCACCAAAGGGGTAATACTCCACTACAAACACCCAACAAGCCAAAGAGTATGGCTCTAGAGAAGGAAACTCCACACAAGTGATAAGATAAAAGGACCATGGCTCAAGATTCTTTGGCTAGACAGTGTGAAGCGAAATTTCACATCGCCTGAGTACAAAAGTTATGTGCAGTATATAAACGTGAGGGTACTCTCATCTCAATAGCTAGCTATTGGGGCTGAATTCTACCTAAGACCAATAACATGGTATTAGAGTTGGAGTACCAGGGATGGGTAAAGTGCGTGTCCCTGGCTTGTTACACGGTAGGTGCTGCCGAGTGATCATGTTGCGCATGAGGGAAGGTATGAAACAAAATCCCAAATCGCCTGAGTACAAAAGTTATGTGCAGCATATAAGCGTGAAGGTACCCTCACCTCAATAACTAGCTTTGGGGGTTGAGTTTTACCCAAAACCGTATTGTGTGAAGTCACCCTCACCTCAATAACTAGCTTTTGGGGTTGAGTTTTACCCAAAACTGTATTAAAGACAGTACCTTAGCTCAACATAGCAAGAGCTCCAAAGCTTGAAGAGCTTGGCTCAAGAAGACGTGGCTTCAAATCTCCAAAAGCAGGTCTAAGAGCTTGAAACTCCTCCTCCAAAAGCCCAAGCTAAAAGGGGGCTCCTGAAAGGGGGGCTCCAGATACAGTACTTTTTTTTAAAAAAAAGAAAAATGAATGTCTCCCAAAAGTACAATGGAGGACAATGCCCCAAATATCCTCATAGGTGTTGGGTTTACCGGGTAAGATAACTATGAAATTGTAATTATCAGGTTTCCCTCCTTCCATAGCATCTTGCTTTCTTGGGTAACTATTTAGGATGGCTTATATCATCAGCCCTTGGTTCGAGAACCCCTTGGCTTGAGACCCCCTAAGGTCAACACCCTCTTGGCTCAATAGCCTGAAGGCTTAAAGACTGCTCGCTCCAAAGAAATACTTTGGCCAAATTTTAATATATATTTTAAAATAAGTTGAATTGCAAAATATAAACATAGGATTTGAAAGAGGAAGAAGAAAACAAGATAGAAAAGATATAAAGAAGAAAGAAAAATATTCAAAGGAGGTGAACTTAGCCTCCTTTACACACATGCATTTATAATATTGTTATGTTAAATACAATTACAATAATATTCTTTGTAGAAGAAGATAAGCGAACAACAAAAAGAAATAAATAAAAACACTTTTAACACTCCCTCTCAAGATGAGCCATAGAGGTCAAACGTGCTTAGCTTGGCAACCATTGAAAGCCAAAAACCACAGATGATTACTATGGTGGACAAATTGCAAACTCGGATTACACAGATTCGAAGCGGAGACTTTAATGCACACCAAATCAATCTCAGGTAAAGCCCAAACAAGGAGTTTTGGCACATATAGAATGGGTATTAATGGTTGAAAATACCTGATAAAGTCGTGATTTGTGGATTGCGAACTAGGGTTTTAAAATAGAAAATTTTGTCGAAAATTAAAAAGGAGCATCAAACATCATCCAAGAAATATACAAAAATCACCATAATTATTAAGACACCAAGAAAAATCGATCCATATAATCGTCATTGGTCAATGTCTGTACAGCCTAATGTTGTCATGCCGACGTCATGGTACCAAAGATGGTGTTAGCACGACTTGGTTACCTTGTACCGAAACTCAGATTTTTACTACTCATTTTAGGATTAGATCAGAAAGATGTGATACCAACTTGAATTGCAAAATATGAACTTAAGGTTTAAAAGAAAAAAAAAACATGATAGAGAAGAGATAAAGAAGAAAGAAAAAGAGTCAAAGGAGTGAACCTTGCCCCTTACACTCATATTCATTTATAATATCCTTGTAGAAGAAGATAAACGAACAACAAAATGAAAAAAAAAAAAAAGCACTTCTATCAAAATAAAATAAAATAAGTTGCCACGGCACACCTTACTCAATGAAAATAGGATGAAGCAATAAGCAAAACACCAACACTCCAAAAGTCGAATCAAGCACTTCAAAAGCCAAGAATGCCAAAGACTAAGAAAGCCAACGTCCCGACGTCCCTTGGCTCTAGAAGCTCGAGAACACCCACTCCAGTCTCCGCAGTGCCTTGATTTCACGACCTAAAATCAGAGAGGGCTCGTAAAAATTGTATGTTCACTGCCGAAGCCTTGCTCGAACTCCCTTTAGCTCGAAAAGAATCCTTGGCTCCAATGGAGGATGACCTCGGTGATGAAGAAACCCTAGCTCGATGAAGATGGCTCGACGTGATGTTCAAGGCCCTTCTGTTGGGCTTGGGAAATCTGGAGCAATGGCAGAGAGCTCTAAGTCTAAAGTAGCCCTAAATGAGGGCTCTTTCCCTTTTATACCTAAGGGTGTTGCCATTTTGAATTTCAAGCCATTACAGTAGTTATAAAATGATAGAGGCAAATACAACCTCTTTTCAAAAGAAGCAAGTTAAATGTTGCATTAACTGCATCTCTTCATGAGAAGAATATCAGAAGATACCTATTTTAGATTCTAATTACTAAGTCCCACCCAAGATAGCTCTCATAATTAATACAAGAGGCATGTATGCGCACTCTCATTGGTCACGAGAGCACTTGCACAAGGGGAATCTTGTGTATGGCCATTCACCTCCGAGCCCATCGAGCTCCACTAGCTCAGGAGGGGTGGGCTCTAAATAGCCACTCTACTCACCCAAGAGAGTTTGTTCTAAGTCAACCACACTCCATTCCCTCGTGCTTAGCCAAGTGTAAGACTCCATGATAAGATCTAGGCTAGGAGCAGGGACGAAGCTAGGATTTTAGTTTAGGGTGGCCAAAAATTATGTTTAAAAAAATTATAGTTAATAATAAAACTTATGTTTAGTATATCAAAATAAAAAATAACATCCATACAATTTTAATTAAGATATTTGATGATAAAAAACCACAAAAATAATATTTATACAATTTTATATATATTTTTTGCTTTAAATTTATATTATATATAAAAGAAATTGAAGCCGCTTGGGTGGAGGGTGGCCATGGGCCATGGCCCTCTCCAGCCCCCCTCTCCCTTCATCCCTGGCTGGGAGTAGGGTCTAGGAGACCTCATTTGGGATCTCTAGAGAATTAGGGCTTAGAGGTTAGAGCTAAGGACTTGTCAGAATTGTTTGGCTTGCTCTACTATCAGGTGGCCCCACTTTGATTAATTTTAGAGAGAGGTACTAACTCAAGAGATAATAAATAGACTTATGAGCAATACAATGTTTTGACGACTAATAATAGGCATCACGTGCTTTGAATTCTCACCATGTCGGATATTAGAGACCTGTGCTCACAGTTGCTCAGTTCATTAATATTCAGGTTGTCGCTCCATGAAAAAGACCCCACTAGTCTGGCGGTCCCTTAGTGATAACGATTTGAGGACTCCCTTGTCTCTTATCTATGTTTCTATACTAGTACCCAAGTTGGTGAAGCCTTTTGTGACATTTTATTTGCAAAAAAATCCCAAAAAGTAATTTGATATTTTCATCTTTTGTATTGTTTTTTAAAACAATTAAAATGGTTAAAAAGATAATTTACAAATTCTCAATCTCTCATAATTCATGACTCACGCGCAAGGGTGGGCATGATCGCTATTATAAAAGAGTCAATCTTTCTCTTTCAAATGTTACTGTTCATTCGACATTCTATCCAACTTAGAGCTCCCATCTCTCTCTCTCTCTCTCTCTCTCTCTCTCTCTCTCTCCTCAAGATTGCCTCAACTCTCAACTCTTTCCATCTCTGGCCTTGAGCCATCAAGTACCTACCATCTTCTTAAATATTCCGGTCATTTTCCTCAACCCGAGACCAACTCTACCTACACTTTGTTAATTGAGATCATGAACTGATAGAAGAAAATGAAAGGTTCCATGGGGAATTTGATTGATCTATCAAAACATTTCTATAATTTTAGGATGGCGAGAGTTCTATACCATGATTATCAAAAAAATCGTCAATCTATGAAACAGGGACGAAATGGAGAAAACAAAAACGTGTGTATGTTCACTCATGAAATGAAATGACACACGTTAACGTGATTGGTATTGTTTTTTCACTTCTTATGCTACATATATGTATTAATTTATATGCAGTCACAGATTATTCTCTCAATTCTTTAACATATTCAAGTCAACGAGGATCATTTAATTTAAGATCGAAGGAGATCGTGATATTTCTTATTTGATGGTTATGATCGTTGGGGTCCTCTTTCCCTTTTCAATGTATACTTTTAGACTTCTAGTCTGACTCTTGATTGGTTTCTCACAGTTGGATACATTTATTTAAAAAATTATATATTTATGTGCAATTACCCTCCTGATGTATTGTGTGTTACAGGTCATACCTTTAGGTTTTCTAAAATTGTGACAAGTTAAGGTGGTTTCTTTTTTTGTGGATGTTAACATTCTCTTATTAACTATTTAGGTGGCTTTGCTTTTCCCAATATTTGGTTTGTTGAAAAGCATAATCAAGACCAACAATCTAGGTCATATTTTCAAGAGTCATTTAGGTTTTTAGTTTACTGGAATGATAGCTAGATGTTTGGTCATCTTAAAAAGTTGACAAAATGTACATTACAAATAAAATCATCATTTACTAATTTAGGTGAATGGCCATTCCAATGGAGGCCAAGGAATGGCCATTATATTCGTGGAATGATCATTCTTATGTTGTCAACAACCGTTGGAATATAAATGCTTGTTCCACTGTCATTCCATGCAATGCCCTTCCGATCTCAATTTCATTCATCCACAAAATTATTTCAGTGAGACGCACTGTCTTAGGAGTTAGGATGATGAATGCTTTCCTTGCAATCAATAAGATTACATAGATATCTTCTTTATAATTACTCTAGAAGTAGCTCTGTAATTGTTGAATGGTTCTTTGGTTCCATGAAGTATACCCACAAATCCATTTTATATCCTCTCTCTCTCTCTCTCTCTCTGTGGTTTGGAATCTCTACATCAGTTATTCAAGGTAGAATATCTCCTTTGTTCTTGTTGCTCTTCATCACATGAAATGAAAGTGTTTTACTTATTGACGTGTCCATTCTCTTGTTCTTTTGTTTTGCCTTCAAAGTTGAATAGCAAAGGAGGCAGTTGTACTTGCTGAGCTACATCTGGACCGTCATCTTCCTAACTAAACCAAATTAAGCCTTATATTTCAATCATTTGGGATCGATTACATGAATTTTTTTTTAATCATTCAACTCTAATAAGTATCATAAATTCAGTTAAACTTAGGACTATAATTTTACAAAGCCTCTTAGAAAAAAGATACTTATTTGATTCCAGAAATAGTGATTTTTTTTTTTTGAAAAGATCAATAAATAACAAGGATTAGCATTTAAACTTATCCGTGGCAAAACGAGCTGCCTACCATCCATCCGCATTTTCCTATTTCCTATAGGGAACTCTCAGGATTGAGAATTTGCACTGCTGGGGATATGTGCATGAATCTCAGTTCCACCATTAAATGGTGAGAGTACAGGATTCTTCAATCTTGGTATGTCACTTCGTGCTCCTCTCTACGCCATGCCTTTTCAATTAAGTTACCATGAGGAGAAGCAAAAGTAAAGTGGGGGAAGATAGTGACTCTTTATTCCTCTACTCCTTAAGGCCATCTACTCTGGGTAAAATTTATTCCTTCACTCCGGAAAGGTCATCTACTCATCTGTGTATTCTTTTTTATAGGCAAAGTTTGATCAGCTGGTAGTTTCTCTATGATCCTGTTGAATTGCCTGGTTATGTAACTTAAGAACTCAAATGGTACTTGCAACAACAATTCCATTTCTAAGCTTGAAATTTATACTGATGTTAAACAAAAATTACTTTTCCTCTATTCTTCTCTTTGAGTTGTCATCAATCGGGTTCAAACTTCTGAATAATGTGAGTTGTGAAAGTTTCTTTTGGTCATATAAATGGTAGTTGCAACAACAATTCCATTTCGAAGCTTGAAATTTATGTTAAACAAAAATTACTTTTCCTCTATTCTTCTCTTTGAGTTGTCAGCAATCGGGTCCAAACTTCTGAATAATGTGAATTGTGAAGTTTCTTTTGAACATATATGACCACAGTCTCATCTCGAAAACTGTGCTTTTTTATTTTATTTTATGTGCAGTGATAGTATATACCCACACGCAAGGAACCCACATCAAATTACAAATGGACAAGAGGAAACCATAGAATTCTAGGCTCAAAACAAAGACTCGAGAAATGTGGAAAATGATTGAGAATCTGGGACATTTAACTCTCTTGGGGTGGAGGGGAGGGAAAAAATCAGAAATAAAATTGAAGACTGATCTTCTTTATGTGATGATTAGGGAAGCCTAAAATCTGCTCTCTCCAAAAAATCAAATCTCAAAGGAAGGTTTGCGGCCTGTCTTACAATTGTTTCTTTTTCATGGCCTGTTTGTTGTTGTGCATCCACACCTTGAACACCTGCTTCTGTACACCAACTTCAGTGCAGAAGTTGTGTACCTCTTGGTCATCTTGCTTTTGGATCTTCCATCCCAACCTCTCCGCAAACTCTTGCATCCTATCTTTCTGTGCTTGGGTGAATTTGGTCCGAAACCTCTTCTTTGTCAGTGAAAAATATGGTGGCTGTGCATCTGGTTGTGTTCTGGCATTGGAATGAAACATGTTAAGGTCTTCGCTTGATGAATCGGCGGGGGCGCCACTGCCTCCGCCGAATGCCATCATCACCGGTGGAATGGGACCGGGAGATGGATTAATGGACAAACCATGGGAATAGCCATGAGAGTATCTATGATGCCGCTGGGCTGGTGGTGGCGGAGGAACTTGAGCAGCAAGCTGGATTGTGGTTCTATGGCTACTGTTTCTGTTGTGGGAATTATATGGGAATTGAGAATTGGCACCTGATGGAGCCTCGCCTTCGACCTCTCTACGGTGAAAATTGCGATGGCAATCACAAGCAGCGCATTTCAATGCTTCTGGGGTACCTTCCTCACCGCTCGGCATGAATTCTCCACAACCGTCGATGATGTGCCCTCCCATGCTTGCAGCATGATTCTTGAGGCACTCCCTGTATAGAATTGAGGCAGCTCTGGTGGTGGCCAAAGCTGGTGGCGGCTGCGGCTGCAACGGCACCGGTGTTTTTGAGTTCGATGCACTACCAATTGCTGCACTTGGCGGTGGCGGTGGAGGTGGAGGTGGAGGTGGTGGTGGTGGAGGTGGAGCTGGACCTGGGTTTGAATCTCTTGCTGCCGCAAGTGTGTGGTGCTGTTGCTGTTGCTGTAGGTTTAGTTGTTGATGAATATGGTGACCCAGGGTTTCATTTCTTCTCCTATCCGTGACTATGGAAGCTATGGAGGCAGCAGACAGCCTGGAAGACGATTCTTGATTGGGTTGAGGTAGAGTATTGTAGCCCATTGGCATCCCTAGATCTTTGTCTTGGCCTCTTGGCTCCATATGATTCCGTTTCTTAAATCCAACTTCTCTTCCCCCTCTATTTTCCTATTCCTTGATTGTCATCGGGATCATAACCTCCAAGATCTTTCTCTCTCGCTCACCAAGCTATGAATTCCCACAATCTTCACCAACTTAACTCTTCTAATCCAATCACAAAAAACCAACCACAATCATCTCCAAACTCAACTCATCTAATCCAAATACAAAAAACCAATCAGTGATAAAATCAACAAGTAATCTGGGATTTCCGTGCTCTCCTTCCTGTTGATTTGGACGTTTTAGGTGCTAAACCCACCAAACCATGTTTTCAACCCTATTCCCCCGCACCGAATCAAGTAATAGAGCAGTGGATGCAGATTTTAATCAAATGGGTAAAACAAGATCGATGTAGAAAAATAGAAAGAGTTCAAACTTCAAACCCAAAGAGGGTACGCCAAAGTTATTTTAATAATATTTCCCAAAGGAAAGAAGTAGAAGAAAAAGAATCTTGGAACTCGAAATGAAGACTAGACGGGGCCCTTCTTTAGTAGTATATATTAAAACCTGCTCTGACAAATGAGACTGTTCAACTTTAGGTCAAGACTTAGAGATCAGGGATTTGCACTGCCATTATAAGAGCATTAGCAGAACTAATCTCAAGGGAAGTCATTCAATTAATATATATAAAAACAGTATGGAGAGAGAAGAAGAGGAGAAGTGGTGACTCTTCAGAGTTGTGTTTCCCACCAGCTATCCAAACCCATAAAACCCACCCAAGAGGGGAAACAAATGACAAATGGGTTTGGTAATGTGCGGTTGTACTGGAAGTTTTTGTTTTTTGGTTGAGGGATTTTGAGTGTTGGAAGAGATTGATGACATTCAGACTTTTTTCTCGGCAGAACAACCGACAAGGTCATGTTCGTCCTCTACCACGGGCTGCACACTGGTCCAGCACTGTCCCATTATGGCCCGCCCGCCCTCCATTTGTAATTTGTTCACCCTTTTAACGTACCACTACCCATCTTCAAACCCCAAAACCACACAAAAATTAATGAGAGAGAAAGGGAGGGTCCGGAGGAGGGACGACGATGATGATGATGATGGTGATGGAACATTGCTTTTAGCTGCCTGGGAATCTTCCTGCAACCTTGAAATCCCTTGTTAGGGTAGTTAAGATTTGCAAAACAAATACAAAACAGCAGTTATAAAGGTGCTAAGAAGGTTTAAGAAAAGAAAATTTGATGAGACGGATAGGAGTGATTATTAGGTACTTACATGGTGTTTCATCCAATCGTATAATAAAAAATATTTCATGTAAATTTATTATAGTTATGTTTGTCAGAACTACTACGTTAGTAATGTCACATTTATATTTGTTGAATAGGTGAAAATAAATATGATTTATTTAGTTTGTGTTGTATATTTATAATTGTTGAGAGTACTAGGTAATAAATGTCACATTCTACTCCTAAAGTATTTAATGATTTTTCGCTAGAGTGGAGGGCTTCCTTGTTATTGGGCTTGGGCAATATAACAAATAAAATATGATACTCCAAAGTTACTTAAAATATCGTATGTTAGAGGGTGACTTCTTTGTTATGGATCAAGATATTTATATTTGTTGAGAACATTAAGCAAGAAATATCATGTAGTTTTTTGCGAGGGGATTCTTTGTTATTGGGCAAGGGGAGAATTAACGCAAATTATTAAATGTTCTCAAAGTATTACATAAGCAATGTCACGTGGTGCTCCTGTTAAATAAAAACACTTGATACGCATTGAGGGTGTTTTGTAAAATTACTGTTAGTAATTTTTAGTTTCTATTACTATTTTTTTATAAGATAAATTTTTTCAAAAATTTACAATTTCTATTATAACTTATGATTTTTTTCTATTTTAGTTATAAATTTATAAGTCATAAATTATTAGTTTTAACAATGTTAACCACTGGTATGTAAGTCATCATTATTTTTTACTTACTTAGGGTGGGCGTAAATTGTTTTACCCCAGTGAAAAGTTTCTCCGGCCCTTTTGGTCTTCACCTACTTATAGAAGAAAAAGTAATTTATTTGGTCCTCTCAAAATTTTTACATTGCAAGTTTACGTGGTATTTTTAATTATTATGGTAGCAATAAATTTTATGATAAATACATTATGATTTATCTTTATTAAGTGATTAAGAAACAAATAATATTAATTTATATTATTTAAATTATAATTATTTATTTATTAAAAATATCATATAACATTACTCACTTATATAATATTTTGAGAGTATCTAATAATTTGCAGAAACACCTCATAGGCAATGCTGGTGCATCCAGACTTTGAATAAGTACTCCAGAATTAAAGCGAGAATTATGCGACACAGCACAGCAGTTGGTCCCTGTTTTCTCTGCGTGTCAGATTCTCTATCTTCTCTCTTCTTTCTCTACCCACTCCAGCCAAGGCTTGCGGGTGCGCTTGGTGCGTAGCGTTGCGGCTGCAACTCCACTCTTTGCCCAATAGATGGTATTTGGTGTTTGGACTAATTTTTTTATTTTTTTTATTTTTTCATTAAAAAATAAATATAAAAAGATGTAAAAAAAGTCAATTTAGACCAAACTAGTAAATTCTTTTAAAGACTTTTAAGAAAAAAATTTTAAAAAAAATTTAAGCCAAATATATGCTTAAAATCTAAAAAGGGTATATGTACAATGTGTCAATTTTGAACTCAAAATGTACTAACTTTGATGATTTAAATTATTTTTTTATTTGCAATTATTTTTGTTTAAATTTATTTTAAATATAATTTAATTATAAAATTAAATTTAAATTATAAATATTTTCTATATTATTAAGGACAATGGCGTATTAAAAAAATTTCATGCAGATTTTTATTATCACTTATGATTTTTATTAGGTCAACTTTTATTTCTAACTTAGAAAAAAAATATACAAAATTAATTATATTTTTTGAATAGTCGTGTGTTAAAATTGTAGTTTGGATAAGGGTTAAAGAGAAAATAAGGATTTAAAACAAAGAAAAAAGACAAAAAAAAAATCAAATTTTAAAATACAGAGAGAAAATTTAGGTCTAAAGATCGAAACTAGTTAGCGACATTGGATAGAGAAAGAGAAGTGTCATATGCGATAAGATTTTTCTTTCATGTTATATAAGAAGGCTTGTAAGTATAGATAGATATTATGGATCAGGTTCTCTTCATTTTATAAATAAATAGAGAAAATTTTATTTTTATTTTTTTATTATTATAGTATCTAAAATAATTTATTTTGGTAATTTGATCCGTTCATATTATAGAGTAAATTGAGAAGGTTATACATATAAAAAATTAAATTGATAGGATATCGATAATTATATGATCAGAATACGTTTATTGTAAAAAAAAAAAATAAACAACAAGTATAATTTTGAAATTAAATTGTATAGTTTTTTTAGAATTAATATGATTCAATCGTCTAGTTGCTTATGTTGAATCAAATTAATGTTTTATATGAATGTTACTTTCGATAATATTTATAATATGAATTGTTCATAACATTAAGATAGATCATTGTTAAATATTATTAAATAAAAATAAAAATGGAGAAATTTTTATTTTTTTATAAAATAGAGAGAATCTCAATCGTGGATTTGTGTGTAGAGAGAGAGAGAGAGAGAGCACTCACATTTTAGTTATTTATGATATTTTTGTAATAGGGGTGTTTGGCAAAGTTATAGGTAGTAATTTTTAATTTTTTATTATAAATTTTAATTATAAGTTATAATTTTTTTTAAATTCTTACAACTCATGTTACAAATTTTAATTATTTTTTTTAATTTTTCTTCTATTTTAACTATAAACTGCAATATTTACCAAGCACTCACAACTTTTACTTATTATCTATAAGTTACTAGTTTCAATAATACCAAACACTCTCGTTGTTAAGCATATTTAAAAAGTATGAGTTATTTTATTATGTATATTGTTTTTAGTGTATAATTATGTATATAAAATATTAAATTGATCCGATAACATGAAATTTATGAACAAATTATATTAACCTTGCATAAATGAATGGCAAATGCCAAATGCCAGTCATTTTTTTTTAATAAAAATATTATTTGTTCATGTACTAATATATTCAATCAGCCTGTGTTTGGACTAACTTTTTTTTAGAAATTTTTAGGTTTTTTGACTTTTTGTGTTAAATCATAATTTTTTTTGTAAGAAAAAAAATAAAAAAAAACTTAAACTTTTTTGTAGGAATCCAAACGAAATAATTTTTTTTTAATAAAAAAGGTCAAAAAGCATGGCTTAAAAGTCAAGCCAAACACATGCTCAATTTGAATTTTATACACATTGATGGAGACTAATAAAATAAATGATCTCAAATCATTAAAGTGGGTTAATTCTTTCTTTTTTCTACCAAAAAAGATGGGTTATTATTTCATTAAAAAAGTTTTCCGTTGTCAATAGGAAATGCTAGTAATATTCATACGATACTACGAAACTATTCAATAATTATTTTTACAAGAAAATTGGCTGTTAACTATTTTAACTGAATGCATAAAATTGGTGCTCCAAAAGGCAAGCCAATTTAATCCCAATAGATGAGTGTTACTTCTCACTTGACAAACAGATGAAATATCTTTTTATTGGTAAAATTATATTTTTTTTCTTAAAAGTATGAAAATTATAAAATAAAAGAGAGAAATGATATTTTGAAGTAAGATAGTTCAAATAGAGAATATGGTTGAGTGTTGAGTTAAAAATAACTAAATAAAATAAAATTAGCTGGTGTTAGATAATTAACTATTAGCGCTTGGGCACACGCAATGCGTGTGTAATAGAAAAAATCAAATGCGTGTACAATAAAAAAAATCAAAAATAATACAGATTGATGGAAACATATTTACAAATTGAGATAGAGTGAGCATTTATAGGCTATTGTTTAGAGAGAGAGAGAGAGAGGAAGTGAACAGTTACAGATTAATTTTTAAAGAAATATGGTAATTTTTTTTAAGACATATTTTAGGTAAAATTAAAAATTCATTGATCTTCAATTTTAAAAAACACCAAATGAGTGTCCCTCTTTACAAAATAGTATAGATATATAAAAAAAAGTAGAATCTTCTAATGTACATTGGTATATATCAACCTATTTTGACAAATATTATATATATATTTTTAATGAATGTTAACATCATTTTGCACAATATTTGCAATTTAATGAGTGGTGATTAATATTTTTTTTAAAAATAAATTAAATGCACTGACCTTCCTTGAAGTTTCAGATAAAAATAGAAACCTCTCATGTAATTTTGAAAATCACTAATTTCTCTATAAGTTTAATTTTTGTATCAAATTAATCCAATCGTTAAAATTTCTTTTATACTTAATAGAAACCACTAAAATCACCCCAAGACCACTCCCAAAATTACTGTCCCAAACCCACTTCCCCCAAAACCACCGCACACCGCTCCCACCGGCATCCAAAACCACCGCGGAGAGAGGGAGAGAGAGGGAGAGAGAGGCGAGAGAGCAGAGGGAGAGACAGCAAGAGAGGCGAGAGAGCAGAGGGAGAGACAGAGAGCAGAGAAAGAGGGACGACGGTGGCGACGTAGATAATTTATTTTTTATTAGATAATTAAAAAATAAAAAATAAAAAATAAAAAATAATTCACATTTGTATAAATTATAATTATTTATTTATTAAAAATATTAAATAAAATTATTTATATGGTTTTGTTAGAGTGCCTAATAATTTGCCATCTTCTCGGTCTCTCTGCCTTTTAATTTGTTTCTGTGCTCTGGTATTCGGTTGCTTTGCAGAACAGTGATGACGTAGACTCTCACTCTGGGATGGCCTGCATTCAATAAAACAATTGGTCCTCTTTGGGCTAAATGCTACCATTTTGCTGATTTTTATTTTTTTTTAATTTTTGGCTTATTTTTTTTATTTTTTTAAATCGTCTCAATGAAATAAACTCAAAAAATAAAAAATTTTAATCAAAAAAAAAGTCTACTAAAAATAAAAATAAGCAATATAAAATTTGGCTTAATGGCTTATTTTTATCTTTTTTGAATTTTTTTTATATTATGATAAAAAAATTTTATTTTTCGGTTCGTCTCAACGAGAGGAATCTAAAAAATATAATAGTTTGACTAAATAATTAAAAAAATTCACTAAAAACAAAAGATTTACAATTATTGGTAACTTCATAGTTATTCTAATTTTATAACTATTGGTATATTTAAGGGTGTTTGAAATTGTTAAAATTAATAACTTATAAATTATATCTTGTAATAGAAGTTGTGACTATTTGGTAAATATTATAACTTATAGTTGAAATAGAAAAAAAAATAGTTAAAATATATAGTATAAGTTGTAAATGTTTAAAAAAATTATAACTTATAACTAAAATTAATAGTAAAAAGTTAAAAGCTATATCAAGAAGCTTGGTCAAACACCCCCTTAGTGAAGTGAATTACTTTTATGTTGAAATTTTATGTCAATGTTTTATTTGAAATGCTTGTTTAGCCCATTCGTCAACTCTATTTTTTTTTGTTAAAAATATAAAAAAATTAATATTATCTGTTTGGCAAAAAAAAGTAAAAAAAGTTAAAAACCAAAAAAATAAATCAAAATACTAACTTTTAAAATATTCTATTTAAACTCTAATTACTTTTAAAATATAATAATACTCTTCATTCATAAATTATCTACTATTACTATTAATTACACATAATTATTAATATCAAATATATATATGGGTAAAACTGTTCAATTTGAACAAAAAGTAAAAAAAAATAGCTTCTTATCTAAACAACCAACTTTAAAAAAAAACTAGTTTAAAAGCTAAAGTTACTAAATAATTTACTTTAAATCAAATTTAAATTTTTAACTAAAAATATAAAAATATAAAAAAATTAACTTTTAAACTGATTGACAATCGGAATCTAAGTCTCAAACTTTTGGCTAATGTTTTACCATATTGTGTTCTTTATTATTATATTAAAATGTCCATATTTTTCAATAGCACTTAATTCGGAGATAAGTGTTTGAAAAGAAATCGTAGATACAATATCGGTATCACTCAAAAGCTGATTTTCATTATCTCAAAACGGTTTCAGAAAATTTGTACGAATAGCCCTCCTTGAATCAGTAGGAAAAAATTTAGGACAAATCAAAGACAACGAACGCTTTACTATTTTTTGACAAACTGATTTTGAGCTTATAGTGTCATTTCTTGTCAATATTGTGAATATCAAATGTAACCTATTACAAAACTCTAAATCTCTCCCGTGAATTTTAGAACGAAAGTAAAATGAGGTATTCTTCAATTATTGTTTGAAAAATAATACATTTTATTTTTTTTATGTATAACTACAAACTTATCTATTGTCCCCAAAAAATAAAGATATTTCTTATGTGTAGTTAAAAATGTATCATTTGTATCTATGAAGGTACATTTTATGTGTAATTAAAATATATAGTTTTTACAAATAAAATGAGACATTTTCTATGTGTAATTAAAAATATTTTATTTTTGTATAAAAAAATGAGATATTTTTCAATTTGTAACTGTTAATGTATCATTTGTGCAAATTGTAAAATATCTCATTTTATACACAAATGAAACATTTTTAGTTACACATGTCTTGTTTGTGTAAACAAAATCAAACATTTCTTATATGTAATTAAAAATGTCTTGTTTTTACAAAAACAAAAAGAGAGCGAGACATTTATTTATGTGTAATTATTAATGTATTATTTGTGCAAAAAAGGCACTTGCTATGTGCTACTAAAATGTTTTCTTAGAAAGTATCACTTTCTACAACTTCTCATATAAAAAAGAAAAGCTACATCTTAATGTTGCGGGGTATGATCATTGACAACGTAAATTGAATGATAACTAGCCAAAATTCATTTTCCAAACTTAATTAATCGATTATCTATTTTGTACGTAATACTTCTTGAGGCAAATTATTAGGTAGTCTCGAAATATCATGTAAATAATATTACATGATATTTTTAATAAATAAATAATCGCAATATATATAATGTGGATTATTTTTTGTTTACTATTCACCAAACAGAAACGAGTTAGTATGTCTCTACCGTAAAATTTGTTGCTACCATATTGAGTAGTAGTACCATGTTATCTTGCCACATGATACTATAGGAGCATTAAATAATTACTCATTGTTAAAGAGATAAATAATAATATTTTTGTTTGATATGGTAGTGTTTTATAAATAAAATAATTATAATTTTATAATCAGTCTAATTTGTATAGGTAACAAATTGTTATATATATATATATATATTTGTATTTTAAAAAAATTAATTAGAAGTTTATAGGTTATAATTTGTACGTAGTAGAAGTTGTAAGTATTTGATAAAAATTGTAATTTGTAACTAAAATATTAAAAAAATAATTATAAATTATAATAAAAATTATAATTATTTAAAAAAACTTATAACTTATAAGAAAAATTTATAACAAAAAACTAAAATCTACTACCAATAACTTTTCCAAACACCCCCAAAATTCCCATCTTATCAGTTTTCAGCTAACTAATCAGCTTCTCTCCAATTGTAATGGGCTTGGACGGATCAATACCCATCATAAGCTTAAAATAACGTTTTTATTTTTTTTTACTTTAAGCTAAATATGCAAAAACTATTTTATTTGGTTAAAGAAAAAACTTTATGCTAAAACAATTATAATTGATTGTTTTGTAACTTCAAGTAAAAAACTCAAAACTTAATTTTAATTCATAGTCAAACGATGCCAATAAATACTATTGTTGTAAGATTTTGATCAAAACCTATAATGTCAATTGAAATAATTTTTAAAAATTGAATTTGATCATTGCTTTATCTTTGTTGATCAAATATTGAAATAAAATGCCATTTGTGTATATATTTATTAATATTTGGTTAAAATAAATTTTATATAAATAATTTATTTTGGAGGATCTAGCTCGAGAGGTCTTGAAAAGTTGAAGCCACCCCAAGTCTTGAGGAAGCTTCACCGTGCATTCAAAAATCTTACATTGGCCTTCTTTCTACAAAAGTAAAAGTACTGGTTTAGGTCCTTTAGGATAGTTATTACTTATTTATTTTTTTAATTATTTGTTTGAGCTTTTCATTATATTTTTAATTCTTACACTATTAAAAAAATTCATCTAAATGAACTCAAAAAATAAATTTTTTGGTCAAAATATGTAATTGAAAAAACAAAAACAAAATAAACCAATAAGTTAATTTTTCTTGCTTGTTTTAGTTTATAGTAAATGTCTTTCATCTTTTACTTAAAAAAATCGACTTTTTAGATTTCACTTATTAAGACGGTTCAAATAATAAAAATTTGGATGCTCCGACGACAAGTCTCATTTTATTTAACTCTTTAGGGATAAATCTTATTAGAAAATTTATATTCTAATAGATCCTTTTTGTTTGACATTTTTTGAAAGTATCCTTAATAAGAATATATGAGAGAGAGAGAGAGAGAGAGTTAATGAAGAAAGAAATTTTTTTTTTATGCAGTTAGTTTACATGTTTAAAATTTAAAATTATTTAACTTTTAGTATATGTCTTCATATTTTTTAATAATTTTATTTTTAAAAACTTCTCGTAGAAATCTATAAAACAAGATTTATGTTGTATACAAAACTTTTTAAAAAGTAAAATGAGAAATTCTCATTTTCATAATAAAATGATAATCTTTTCATATTATTTTTATTATTATGCAGTGAAACATTATATTCTTATTATGTTTTTATTGTTGATGGTTCATGAAGTATATAAGTTTTTATTTATATGTATTAGAACATTATGCAATTATTTCTATATTCTTATTTGGATATCATGACACATCATGTTTTTGTCGAAATAAAAAATATTATCATCGTTATATGTGAGTATACTATATTTTCATAATGTTCCCATTATTATTTAATTAAACATTATAGTCTCACAATGTTCTTATTATTATGTAATGAGACATGATGTTATTATTTTTATATCCGCATTACGATATTATGTTGTAAAATAAAAAAATTATTTCTCATTATATCAATTTTTCAATATACAAAAATATTGTAATATAATAAAAACATTAAGTGCGTTACATAATAAGAACTGAAAACTTAAATTTACATTAATACTGTATTGTTACTGTGATTATGTTTAAGAATTCGGATATAAATGTTCAAATTCAGAATGTTGCAAAGATGAAATGTATTTCTCATTACTGAGAATGTTTTAAAATGAGGAACTCATTTCTCTTTACCTCCAAATTTTTAATATACAAAAATATTGTAACATGATAAAAATAATAAGTGCATTATATAATGAGAATTGAGAATAAAAATTTACATTAATAATGTGAAATTTTATCTTTACTGTTTCAGCTATTTAAATGTTCACATTGATTTAAATGAAATATCAACATATATTATAATGATAAAATGCAAACAATAATAAAATATTATACAAAATGATAATATTATTTCTCATTTAAGCAAGTTGCTTACACCTACAACACCGTCATATAGTTACAGCATTAAGTGTATTGTGTAATGAGATCTGAAAACAAAAATTAAGTTAATTGAGAACTGAGAATGTTCTCATTGTTACGTGTAAGTACACTATATTCTCATAATAACAAAGATCTATTAGCGTAAAAAATGGCTATTTAAAATTTAAAATCACATAAAAAAGTGTATATATATATATAAAACTTTTTACATATAAAGAGGAAAAAATATATATAGTCTACATATATATAACCTGTTGCATTTATAAAAGATATATATATTTATTATTTTAATAATATTTAAAAATATGATTTATTGAGTTATTCAATTAGTAATAGTGATTTATCTTAAAACAAGTTGTTGAAATGAGACTCATAATTAATTATTTTTAAAAATTTTAATTAAAAATAATTTATAGATTATAATTCCAAAGGTAATGAGAGTATTTAGCATGGTTGAAATTAATAATTTATAGATTATAATTTATAAAAGAAGTTAGAAGTGCTTAGTAAATATTATAATTTGTAATTAAAATAAAAAAATAATTATAAATTATAATATAAATTGAAAATATTTTAAAAAAATTATAATTTATAATTAAAATTAATATTAAAAAAATAAAAATTATTAACAGTAATTATGACAAATATTGTGTACTAGCTGGGACAGGGAAATCTTGTTAAGATCATGAAATGACCCATCAGCCTCTGCACGCGTACTCTGTGATGGATTGGTTGTGGGGTAGGCACTGCCCACTCACTTGGCATCAACTCATGCGCAATTGTTTTGACATAAGATTCTCGTATATAAGAGGGGGGAAATTAAAGAAAATTGCTGACAGCAGCTAAATGGACGATGAATGATTAAATTTTGATAGTTAAAAGCTTAAATTTGGCATGCAAGAGTTTAATTTTAATTAATAAAAAATTAATTTTAAATTCTGAAAGTTAAGAGTATAAATTTTGACAAGTAAAAGTTTAATTTTGACCGATAAAAATTTAATTAATTTTAGTTTAAATTTTATTATCAACTAATAATAGAATTTTAGTTTCGTAATAAAATTTTTCATAATTTTAGTTTCATACAATAAGTAATACATTTATCAGTTCATAAAATTGATATATTAGTTAAATAAAAATGTATTACTTTTTATTCTCAACATTTATGATGACTTGATAAATGTATCACCTGAATTTCTCTACTTATTCAAAATGAAAAAAATTAACTCTTAAATATAAACAAATTAAACATAATATAATTATTCTAAATTTAACAGAAGTAAATCTCTTAAAATAAAAATTATAAAACTAAATCTTTGAAACTAAAAAAGAACTAATCTTTAAATTTTCCTGAAAATTTAACTTTGACCAATTTAGCACGAACCAAAAAATAAAAAGGTAAAAAAATAAGTATAAAGATAATTTTACTTTTGTTTGTGAATCTCAGAAAATAAAGGAAAAAATCATAGATATTACTGCTAAAATTGGGTAAATAGTTTTATCTGCTTGTCTTTTCCTTCTTAACACAATTTCTCACTCCATCTCTCCCAAGAGAGCCTGCTTGTTGAATCGTTGATAGACCTAAAAATATTAAAATGAGGGCAACAAAAGATAAAATTAAATCTTCACCATTGAATTCAAATTATGAGTTAGTTTATAGGATTGTTTTCCTGAGTTTCAAGATTTTTTCTCCGAAAATTAGTTTATACATAAATTACCTAAGAGTGTCTGCACATGATTTTTGTGTTGTAATAGAAATTAAAAGCGTTTAACATGAATAAAAAATTACTATTTTACTATTTTTAATTGTTGACTAAACTATTGACTAAAAAAATAAATAAATTTTTAATGAGATTAGAAACTTCAGAAAAAAGACCATTATTTTCTAAACTACAGAAATACTTACGTATTAGTTATAAACTTCAAGCAAGGTAAGTATATTTTATTCAAAAATAAAATCATATTAGATATTTCAGTAAAAAAGAAAAAATTTATCCCAAATAAATTATTAGAAACAATCTTTTTTTGGCTCCCTAAAAAAGCCAGGCTCTAAAAAGTTGTGTATTTTAGACATCCCAAACAGGCTCTGAATAACCTGAAGAGATTAGCAGTTTCTCCCCAAGAAATCCAATGGAGTGGAATGATGGATCTATTTCTTGGTGGGATGACGAGTCTATTCCTTCGCTGGCAAAAGCCCATGAGAAGGAATGCATTAACTGCGGACTGTTCCAATCTGGTCCCAACTCTTATGCAGAAGCCAAAAACCAGCAGAAAGGAGTAATTTCAAACCTACAAACCTCACAAATAAACTCTTACCCACGGCGGATGTGACAGTCAGTAATGAAGTTTTGGCATTTTGAGAGATGAGACCCAGTAAAACAACATGGCAGTCCATTCAAAAAGGTACTATAAATTGTTTCATCAACCCATGACAAGACACCGGAAACAGAAGGGGGAGGCTATGTCACAGATTACTGAAAATCAGTTGGTCACAAACATGCAATTACTTCATTCTAAATCCCAATTAGATAAAAATCACTGTATCCCCTCTTTAGAGGGATTTGATCTCCATAGAATCCAAAACGCTTATGCGGGTGGTTCAAAGTTTCAAACAAGGTGGCTTTTTTTTCTGTGACTGTAACATACAACCTCGAACTTGTGCACAGAGTCCCGTTGCTAACATTATAAAGGAAATTTGGGAGCAAATGCCATGCACCTTGGATGCAAAAGCTCTCCATCATGCTGCCATCTTCATGAATTTCTCCTTCCTCCTTGGGGGATTGGTCTCTTCAGATAAATCAAAGGAAAGGAAGCATGAAAAGAAACCCTAATGCGAACAATATAATGAATCCTTCTCTCTTAAATCATTGTCCCCAAATGCAAGGCCTGAAAACAAGTAGCATTCATGATAAAGCCATACTAGCATCAAAATAATAGCTATGATGTTCCTAGATAATAAGGAAAGATAAAAATACTTGGCACTTGGAATATTTATTAATATGTTCATTTAGAGGAACTGGGCATCATCAAGTGGGGCTAACAAACTTTTGAACTTCCAGCAAAGCCTCAAAAACTAAGTTAACAAAAATGAGAGAGCATCCTATTTAAGCAGCTGGGGCAAGGTGCTAAGATATACACTAGTCAATTAATCCAATTGTCTAGTATTAAATGCCATTGTAAAGAATGCAGCACATTAATCATACTTTACAATAAGAACCTTATTGCTAAAGGACTCATACTTTTACATGCTGAAATAGTATCATCGCATGATAATGCTATTATTTACATACCCATCCATTTTTAATATAACTTTCAGAAATGCACATGATCTTATGATTTTTAAAAAAAAAAGGTAAGCTGGAAGCCCACATACATCCAGTAAAGCTCATAAATCAAACCCAATTAAGTAATTATTGAACTCGAATCTAAATGTTTGGCAAATTTTAAAAAGAAAAAAAGAAACTAAAAATGATGCGATGCAGCTTCACATATTGAACTCTGTAAGATAACATGCTATCTGTCATAGGGTAAGTTTTTCCACAAATTGCTGACCAAACCAGTGGAACAAATTCTTCGCAACGAACATACGCTTAGTTGAAGCTACAATTAGTTTACTCGCATTCTAAAAGGTGGGATCTAGGAATACAAATCTAGCTTAGCAGGAGTAGACAATTTTATCCCGGTACAAGGTTAAAGGCAACAGATGGGTGGGGTGGTGACAGGTTTTGAGTTCAATGCTAAGGACTGACCAAAGATTGATTTGGACGCAGTGCAGAAGAGTACTGATCTAAATGAAGGAACTTAAAATTGCAGAGAAAAAGACCTAACCAAGAACAATAAATACGATGACCTTCGTGTCAGTACTTCTTATTGAATAAAACATCTTACAACAACACCCTGATGAAGGAACTTAAAATTGCAGAGAAAAAGACCTAACCATGAACAATAAATGGATGACCTTCATGTCATCAGTTCTTATTCAATAAAACATCTTATACCAACACCCTCATTAAGGAACTTAAAAATTGCAGAGAAAAAGACCTAACCAAGAACAATAAATTGGATGACTTTCATGTCATCACTTCTTATTGAATAACATATCTTACACCAACAAACTGATGTCCTACTGTTCTCCAAATGGAATTATGGTGCGACTACTTGTCTTTCAGCCTAAGAAGCACAAATCGGACACCTGTATAGCATGACAAGGACATGGTAATTTTAAGAAATAATAAGACACAATAAGGTAGAGACACGACAATGAGAAAATATATAATCCTACATAAACCAACCAAACCAAACTAGGCTTTTCGCTCCAATCAATTTGAGGTAATCTACGTGAATCATTTTTTACCATTCAGCTCTGTCAATGGCTATATGCTCATTTGAAGTTAAACAAATTGTCAGTTTTGGTTTTCTCCTACCCCCAGCATTTCTATTAACAATGATCCTATCATTCTATCTAATCGTGGTAGATGTTGATCTTCGCTGAACATGCCAAATTATTTTAGCATTTAGCCTATTATCTCTCCAATTACCTTTAATTGGTGTTACTTTACTCCTACCATTTTACGAATTGTATAATTTTTTATTCTACCTTTCATGATCTTACCACATATCCAAGTGTGCTCATGTTAACTACACTCATTTTGTTAATGCGATGTTCAACATTTTATCCCATGAAACATCGTAAACATAAGTTGTTCCATAAAATTTATCATTTAGTATGCCAAAAGCATTCTACCACCAAAGTCAATTTACTGTGATTCATTGAATCATACCATTTCCAACCTCTCTATCTTTATTGATAATCGAGACTAAATAATGAAATTATTCCTGCTTTGACATCTTTTGGTTTCCGATCTTTACTTTTTTGCAACTTCAAATTCAAGTGTTTTATACATTCTATATATTCAATTTGCTCTTGCTTATTTTAAACCTTTTTGTACTTTATTGCTGCTTCTCAAATTTTTAATTTAGCATTAAACACTCTTTTCGTTTCATCTACTAAAACAATATCATCAAATAGCTACATGCACCTAATGACATCATTTTGAACGTGTCTCGTAAATTCATCTATAACTAAAACAAATAGGTAAGGACTCAAGGATGACCCTTGATGTATTCTATAAATATTGGACATGTTGCTTGTTTGTTCTACACGTAATCTAATTGTAGTAGCACCCCCATCATGCATGCTCGTTATCTCATTACTATACTATTTCATCACTCTTTTTTTTCTGTAATACCACACCTATTTCTACATAAAAAGTCAAAAAAAGCACAAGTTTCTCTTCCTATCAGCTCTTGTAATAAGATTACAATTTTACCCTTAGTTAATAAAAAAATTACAATTGTACCCTTTTGTTTTAACCACAATAATATTTTTAACAAATTTTATTTATCAGCACATGTATCAATATTATTTAGTTCTTGCATCATTATTACATCAATTTAATAAATCTCACTACTCATGTTTTATCAATACAATATAGGAGATCGACGATATTGATCTTCAAAGTATATGTAATATTAGTGATGAAAGATGTTGATAATGATTAATTAATTATTATATATGTTACTAATTTTAACTATTTTAAACGTAACAACTGCTATCAAAATTAGTCATTGATTAAAATTAATTATATGTTAATAATTTTACAATTATAATGACAGATGCCAAACACTAGTGTATGTATATATATATATATATGTGCACTATGTATGTGCACTCCATGTCATATATTTTTATCTAAATTCATTAAAAAATATAAAGATCCATCTTCTTCTGTTTATACCTCTTTACGAATCTCTTTAGTAAGTATATTACTTTCATAGCTGATTTACATGGCATAATCCAAATTAATTATCTGATATTATTGTTGTATCTCTTCAAAGCAATGCCTAATTCTTGTACACAATTCTTCATAAAATTCACGAACTTAATATTTTGTAGCGGTTGCATTTCGAATGCCTCATTTTTTCTTTCATCTACAAGCACTTAAATACTTTTCCCCATTCGTCAAGAATTTTAGTAGTCATTATGATCTTACTAAATTACTTCGATAACCAAGAAATCCTTTTTACCCCTTAGTATTTCAACGCCTTAATTATGGTTGTGAATACTATACCATACCAACTGATACAAGTTAGTACGGTAATTACTTAGTCCCTACACCGTTCAAAATGCTGATCAGAACCGGACTATATTGGCCGCTACCATCCGGTATTGAAAAATTCCTGGTACATATTGGTTCGTAATTATTTTTTAAAAAAAAATACTTCTTTTTTGCATATTGTTTTCATTTTTATTTTTCTACTCCAGTTCATGTTTCAA
The DNA here is from genome assembly GCA_032270985.1 of Heliamphora pulchella. Lineage (NCBI taxonomy): Eukaryota > Viridiplantae > Streptophyta > Magnoliopsida > Ericales > Sarraceniaceae > Heliamphora > Heliamphora pulchella. The sequence goes on from JAULJZ010125205.1 coordinate 27,660, forward strand.
ACAACGTATAGACAGAGATTTCTAAATTAGTCAATATTAATTCATTATAAAAATATAAAATATTAAATTTATATTATTTTCAAGTTAGCTATCTCATCATGAAGGGATGCTTGTAGCTCATCTCCTTGTTCATTGTGATTTTGCAAGGGAGTTGTAAGGGTTTATCTTGAAACTCTTTGGTGTAGTTTGGGTCACGAGGAGGAGGTGGGAGGAGTCTTGTTGGTTGAAAGGGTGGAAGACTACTTAGAAGTAGGAGGATGGCTGGGCAGTTGGTGCCCTTTTGCTTGATATGACTGTTATGGTGGGAGCGTAATAGAAGATTGTTTGACAAAATTGAGACTCATTCGTTTAGATTAAGGGAGTCCTGTGCAATTTGTATAGTTGGTATTCTCAAAGAGAATTTCTTTCTAGTGAGAACTCTAACTGATTTTATAGAATCGTTATTTGTAGGGTGATCTTCTCTCTTTCTAGTGAGAACTCAGCTCTTTCCAAAGCATTCTGTAATTTCTTCCTCTATGGGAGTTTTCATCTTCTCCTTTGTATACGTGCGGCATTACCTTTATACCTTCTATGTATAGCATCTTTTTTAATAAAAAGAAGTTGGCAAGCTCATCATAATTAAAATAATAATAATTTAGACTAAATAATTGAAATGTTACGTTACACAAGTGTTTATGTTATACTACATTATTTGTTATTGGTCAATATTTTTTTATAAAATAGAGACAATATTTTGTAGCGATAAATCTAAAACAGTACACGATATTCCTCCAGAGCTAGCAAATAAGAAAACCTTAATAGAAATATCATATAATCCTAACGTCGTATTGATCTCATTATCCTTTGTGCAACTTTCATCACAAAGTTTCTTACTCTACACTAAAAATTGCACTCTCAAGTCTCACTAGAACTAGCAAATTCTTTTCATCTTTAAGTATCTTAAATGTTTTTCATTTAATAGTTTTTCAAACTAGCCATTCCATGTTTTCTAAATCTCCTTGTCCTTCTAACTAAACTTTCCACCAGCGAATATACAAAATCTAATTAAAGTCCCTTTTTTCACCTAGTGTGTAACTATTCTTTTTCCATCATTACGTTCCAATCTAATATAGAAATCAGGGTCCGCTTTCAACTTAGGATCTCTAATTGTCCTTTTAACCTCCTCGTTAGCTCATTTATATCTTATTAAAAAAAATTCATTTATAACTTTTTGCCACTTGTAAAAGCATTTTTCTAACACCTTTTAAAGCATTCCTTTTTTGTGTGTGTGGGTGTATGTGTGTGGGTGGGTAAAAGCGTGTTTAAGTGTTGCCCTTAAGCACAAAGGCCCCCTTAAGCCTGGGCACAACGCACAAAGAGCAAGCACACGCAAAATTGAAGTCAATAATGCTTTTTAAAAAATATGCGTATAATGGTAAACGATTCATAATAAACAATTAAAAGGGCAAAAAAAAACAGTAAAACATTTAGCCAAAAAGTCTTTTCTTCACTTAGTACGTATGTAAATATTCTTTTTCCTGTCCTTGCTCTCCAATCTAATATTGAAATCACTGTCCACTTTCACTTAGGATCTCTAATTGTCATTTTAACCTCCTCATTAGCTCATTTATCTCTCTTAAAATCTTCTTCATTACTATATTTTTGCCACTTTTAAAAGCATTTGTAAACACCTTTTTAAAGCATTCTTTCTTTTTTTGTTGATAAAAGCATGAAGTGCTGCACTTTGCTCTTAAACACAAAGCCATTGAAGCCTAGGCACAAAGCCCAAAGAGCAAGCAAGCGCAAACTTTAAATGAAGTGTGCTTGTAAGATATTTAGCCTTTAACTAAAATAATTAGAGTCCTATGCAATTGTAGTTGTCTAAAGGTTGTAGGATCGAATTTCACATAAGCATGTTTAACATCTTAAAACTTTATGATGTAAATTTGACAGCTAGCAGTGGATATTATGGCAATCAAGGGGACAACTAATTATATAAAATTTAAACATAGTTTTTTTTCTGATATTATTACTCTTATGCTTTACAAAAAATTTAGAACTATGAATTTGATAGCCATTATGGCATTATCAAAACGAAGCACATGGCTGAATCAAATTATATCAAAAAGGCAAAGAACATAAGGCGCTGGAATGGTTAGTAATGGTTTCTATACCTAACATAAGGAATGCAATGCGAAATCACTTCATCCTCATTAAATCAAGGCCCAATTTAATAATATTATGATCTAATGGTTAAAGACTAATAAATTATAATGTTTTAAGGGGGAAAAAAGTGAAAAGAAGTTTGATTTGAGCTTTTAAAAAAGTGCCAAAAAGCTATGTTACAAGAACTCAGATTTGGGTGTCGGGTGTTGGTACATGTCCAAGTGTCGAACTCATATACCATGTTCAAAAACAGGAGAGCACAGCAAAAAAGTCATTTTTTTGATATAATTATTCATTTTACAATATATAATGGTGTTTATAAGATGTTAAAAAACATTGCATGCATGATGTAAGAGTTTTATGCATGATTATATGACAAACTTGAATTACTAAATATTTTGGGGTAAATATCAAAACACTCATATTGGACTCATATCTTATAGCCTTAACCAAGTGTTCGGTCATGAGTACTTCATAAATTTACATGAGTCCATGTAACAAAAAGCCACAACACTACCCTATAGTTGCCCCATCCTCCAAACTCACTCATCACTATGGCACCCATATGTTCACTTGTCCCTATGGTCTATAACTCCCAAAAGCAAATTGCGAAGCACCTTGTGGTTCTAAATCTAATCCACACAATACGATCAAATTAGAAGCCTTCTTCTCTCCATAGCCATGCACATTACCTTCCAATTCTCAAGATGACATTTGATCTCATATGCCTCATTGTAAATTAATGAAGAAGCTTCTATAAGAAGAGCCCAAAGAAAATAACAAATAGAAAAACATAAGGAGAACCACTCTGACCACAACTTTAATGCAAGCTCTACATATCCATTTTCACCCTCTAAAGACTTGGTTCCAAAATATAGACCCCACCTCACAATGAGACAGAGAGAAGTTTCAGGTAGATAGAACATTACAATCTGCAACAATAAAAACTTGATTTATTACCATCAGTCTAAAGTTGTTATATCACGATCCTGAGGAATAAATCTCATCCAAACACAGGTAGAACCAGATGAAAATAAAATAGTTTTTCTAAAACCTATTTGTATTAGCTCTGGAAAAAGTAAAGGTTAATAAGATGTATGCAAGTGGAATCTATAAGCACCCTCTCTCAGTCCCAGTAGCTTCCGGATTACCAACTTAAAGACTTAAAAAGTCTTTTTGGGTTGTATTTCATAAGTGAAAGAGCAAGTGCAACAAACACCTTGGCACAAACACCTAATTTATTTTGCCAAAAAATAAAAAACTATAAGCACCCTCCATAAGCAGTGCAGCCAACAGGGCCACTGTGTTTCAAATACAGGAAAAAATAGTTGAGCTTCAGTTTTTCAGTCGTTTGGCAATGAGAATCCCTCAAATAGTTATTCTATCAACAAGAAATTACTGCATAATTTTTAGTTTTGCTTCTTTCAAATAAAAAATAAAGCAGCTATTCTAGAGATGCTTCATAAAAGGGACCATATCAGTATTGTAAAGAACAAACAAAAGTCCTGCCACTTTTAACTAATTTACGTATATTCATGTAATTAATCCTAGACTAGCAAAGTTGGTTCCTTTGTCAAACCCACTAAATCATACAATAACCTCCTCCGCATAAACAGCAATTACAAGATTGTTTCGAAACACATTTGCTTCAATCTCTTATAAAATATATACAACCCATCACACAATTTAGAGCCCCAACCTGACAACTTTCATTTCAGCAGTACAAAGTGAAGTGGCAAATCTAGTGCATTAGCAGAGGAATTAATAGCTCACATATATAAACAAAAATTAAATTAAAGCAAGGGGCAGCTACCCGAAGCTTGGAGTGCCACTGATAGGTTCCAAAAGCTGTAATTGATGTTGTTGTTGAATCTCATCTTGCTGCACCATTTGCTGCTGTAATGGAATAATACCTTCCAAGGCGGTAGCAGCTCCGGATTGCGGAGTCCCCTTCCCTTCAACTAATCTCGACATATACCAAGATCCCACAGACCGATAAGGCCTCCACTTCTCGCAAAGCTGCTCCATCTGTGAGGGTCTTGGCAACTCTTCTAGGCCATATAGAACCTGCACACCTTTCCGAACACCCATATCACTGACCGGTAAGACGTCCGGTCTGTGCAGCGAAAAGATCATAAACATGTGTACAGACCAAGATCCAATCCCCTTCACCATCGAAAGCATCGTAAACAGCGATTTATCATCCATTCCCACAATCAAATCATCGGATAGAATCCCAGATTTGTACTTGTTAGCTAGGTCGAAAAGGTATATAGCTTTTCTCCCGGACACTCCTATTTGCCGAAGCTGCTGCGTCGAGAGCGCAAGGACGGCGTCTGGCCGGACCCCGTCCTCGCCGCCGCATAGCTCGACGAAGCGAGTGGAGAT
>JAULJZ010125206.1:0-11083 GCA_032270985.1 Heliamphora pulchella
ATGCAAAGAAATGGAACAAAAACTTGACATGGCATAAGTAGAAGACTTGAACCCTAAGAGGCTTAATTTTTGAGAACGTTGATGTTTCTGCCCTGAGATTTGAAACGCCATAACTCAATGTAGAAAATTGATCTAAACATGTTCTTTATGTCCAGAATTATATTTTTGTGTTATCTTTCATCCAAAGTTGGTTTCAACTCATTTTCATAACTAGAACTCAACATATTGCAATTCTACCAAAGTGTGTCATTTTTCAACCAGTCAACAGTATCGACTTGGAAATCCTAATTTATAATGATATTCAAACTTTGGTCAAAACATGAAAGTTGTAGATAACATGTATATCTATCTACCCACCAAACATAAGCACAAAATAGTGAGTTTTGTTAGGACAAAATCCCTTTGAAAGGCTTTGTTGAGTTTTAGCTTCTGTCACATATTTTTGTGTAGCCCAAAATTCCTATTTTTAGTGACCTATTCCAAAAGTGGTCTACATGAACATTGTAGCTAACATATTGAAGTATATTATGCCCAAAAATCAGACCTTAAAGTCTTGGGATGATTCCCCAAAACCATTTCAAACCCTCTGTCCAAAATTGGCTCTGCTGAGTTTTGGCGGCTGACAGAACCTATTTTCTAAAATGTCCAAAACGTTTAACTTGTTCCAAACAACTATCCTTATCTCTAAACATGAAACTTGTAGAATACTTGTTGAAATAGAACATACTAACAAATGGGCTCATTTGGACTTGATATGATACCCCAAAACCGAGACCAACAAAAGCATGTTTTTGGTAAAATCTTAACAAAAGTGCTGAACCATTTTTGCTTAGTATGTTTTGTTAACCCTTTTGCCTTAGGTTTTGGCTTTGGTGTTAAACATGAGAGTTGTAGAAAATATTTTTATCTAAATGATGTATAAAAATCATAGCTTGATTCCAAGTCTAGGTACCCCAAAACTTTATCGGCTCTTTTAATTTAATACTTGATATTTGGCCTTATGATTGCTATGTGTGATTTGAGTATCCTTTGCTGGGAGACGCAAGTTTTATATGATAATTAGTTGATTAGTGCTTATTTGTGAATATATGATGATTAGAACGCATGCCATTATTAGTTGTGCTTCAGAATATAAGTTGTTATACCATGAGTATTGTGATTGTGGCACTAAAAGCATCTTGTGGGTTACCCCTTGTATGTTTTAAGTTGTATCTTAATATGATTGATGTAGGGGTGTTGACAATGGGCCATGTGCGTCTTGAGCCGTGTTACGTCCTGAGTCATATGACGTCTTGAGCCGAACTACCGCTATACGCCGTAGTGATCGGGAACGCTGATATACGGGAACCTAACGTACGGGAACGTAATGGTACCATTCAGATTGTTGTGTCGAGTATGATAACTTTGGGCCATGTATGTCTTGAGCCGTGTTACGTCCTGAGCCGTATCATGACTTGAGTCGAACTGCCGCTATACGCCGTAGTGATCGAAAACGTTGATGTACGAGAACCTAAGGTACGGGAACATAATGGTGCCATTCGGATTATTAAATTGGATATGTTATTTTTGGGCCATGTATGTCCTGAGCCATATCACGTCTTGAGCCGAACTGCCGCTATACACCGTAGTGATCGGGAATGTTGATGTACAGGAACATAATGGTGCCACTCAGAATTCGATCGGTTGATTTATAATCGGGATGAGTTATGTTGAGTTGTCTTTCATGATTCTAAGTCTAGGGCATCTCTGGTTGCCATTTTCAAAAAATATTTTGGGATAATTCCCCTTGTGCACCCTGGGCGTGTCCCCAGTGTTTAAAATGGTTTATGATGAATATTGTTGAGCACCATGGGTTCGTCGCTAGCATTTCGGTTTGATGATTTAGACTTTGGGTTGACGCCAAACGAGCATCATAGTTCTTTAGGTGGGAATTGTTGGCCTGGATAAGGGTGGCTGATAATTGGTTGGCCCGCCCCACACCGTTGCCATTGAGTAAAACAGTTGTGGCATTACGCCCGGCGACGTGGTTACTATTTGCAACGAGGTGAGGATAGGTTTGGTGATCAAAGTCCCATCAAGTCTACTCTGGTGATTCTTGGTGTGGAATTCCTGTTATAATCTAGGTGCATGTTGGGTTGGGCATCTGCATTTCATACACGCATGTTTATAGACTTATTTGCTATTCTGCCATAAATTTGTCTGTTTCCTTGACTATAAACTGTACTGGTGTTATATGATATGTGTTGTAGTGAATTTTTTACCGTGAGGTTAGTTAGAAGGTTAGAGTGTTTTGCTTTTAGGCCTTGCCTCATGACATTCATGCCACAGGTGTGGAGGAGTTCTTGGAGGAAGTCATCTCAGAGGAAGAAGAAGAGTTTGAAGAACAGGGTGAGTTCTAAGAGCACGTGGATTTCGCTGATGTATTCTGACGAGTCGAGGCCTCTACTTTTGTTCTCATATTCAGTTCTCTCGTGCTTAGTGTAATTTTTAAAATTTCTTGGTGAAACTGTAATAGTTATGTAATTTTGAACAGTCCAGAACTCTTTTATGATGTAATAATTAACGTATATAAATATGAATGAACGGCTAGAATATCTCTTTATTTATATTTATGTATGTCCCGACGTGTCCGAAGGACAGGGCGTCACAATGTACTTGTGATTAGTTCGGAACTCTTAATGATGTAATATTTATGTTAGGTAACTATGAATGAATGGCTAGAATATCCCATTTATTTATACTTATGTATGTCCTAACGTGCCCGGAAGATGAGGCGTCACAATCTTAGTATTGTTTTTTTGTTTTGTTTGGGCTTAGGCTGAGATCCCTCCTCATTACTTTTGGTTATGATTGGGGCTCCTAGTTTGGTTTTTGTGCAGTGTTGGGTCTTTGAAATTTCTTGAGGTGTGCCACTTGTAAAGTTGTAAATTTTCTTTTCTTTTATGTTACAATCAATTCACCCAAAAAAATATGAAGCAACTAATCGTGCATGGGATGTAATGACATTGCAATGCAAGTGCCCAACCCAATCATACTCCAAGAACGGAAACATGAATTCCACGTCGGGAATTACAACAGTAGACTTTCTGGACAATGTGATCACTAAAGCCATCATTGCACCTCATGAATAATAACCACGTTGTCGGGCTTCATGCCCCTGTTGTTTTATTCAATTACAACGGCATGGGTTCCGGTGCCACCCTTCGGGTGAAACAAGATTCAATGATCAAAATAACCGATTCATCCCACGTTAAGACTCGTGTTGCTTTCCCTAGTGTCAATCCAAAGTCTAAAGTACAGAAATCAGAATGCTAGCGGCAAACCCATAGTCCCCAATAATTTTCTATTATAATCAATATCCATACATCGGGGACGCACCCAAGGTGTTCATGGGAAATTCATCCCAAGAAATTTCACAAAACCCGGCACACTAGAGACGCCCTAGACCCAGAATCAAAGAGTAATAGACTCCAAAGACACACCCAATACCCACGATAACACAACGATACTAACTTGCACAACATGAACCCCAGCATGCTTCAGATGCAACATGGCAATGCTCACTGTATTACAACATATATCCCGAAGTACAACTAATCATAGCATGATATGCAATTAAGCATGGCAAAATGTACAACTCAACATAGCATGCAGTACAAGTACTTAAAGCATGGGTAAAACACTCAATGCATAAGGTATAACTTTTAAAAACATGGTTCTAATCTCGTGGCAAGATCATTTTTCATCATGTAATTGAATTAAAACAAGTTTGGTCTATGCAAGCAAAAATAGTTCAGCAACACTTAGAAATTTACTCAGGAATGAGTTTCAGTTGGTCTCAGGTTTGAGGCATCAAAACAGGTTCTTTCCCTTAATTTTAGATATGTTTTAGTTCAAGATGTCCTCTACAATTCTCATGAAGAGTGCTCGGGTGATTCTTAAAAAAAATATTCTAGAAATAACTTAATTAAGAAAATATGTCAAAACAACGTCATAACACTCGGCAAAGGTGGGTTTTCAACAGAAACTACAGAGAGTTCAAAACTTATTTGTGGAACCAAACAAAGGCTAATAGACCTAAGTTTTGGACATAAACTAAATTGAAATGTCTTTAACATTTTTCATGAAGACCATATTTGAAATAGGTCATTAAAACAGAAGTTTTGGACTACACAAAAACATGTGACAGAAATCCATTTTGATCATTAAATATAAATAGAGAGTTTCAAAGGTATTAAACTCATTTTTGGAAGCTAGCTAGATAAACATGTTGGTTACAAGTTTCTTGAAGACACCTAAGCTCCGTTCATGTTTAAAAATATGATTTTTAGCTCTGCAATACAGACTGATCTGAAAAGAACATGTTTTGGTAGAAAAGCCACATCTCAAGTTTTATGCATTCAAATCAGTTCAAACAAATTTTAGATGAAAGCAAACACAAGAATCAAAGTTTTGACATAAGGCACATACTCAAAAGATTTTTCTAGAATTATTTATGAGTCTTCAAAAAACAATACAGAGAGCTAAAAACTTCAAATCTCAGGTCATGTTGTGATCTAGCCTCCATGGCATAGTGCATGTCATGTTTTAGCTCATTTTCTTTGCATGCATTGTTTGTATATTCAAATATCAAAATCCCAGAACTTAGATATATCATGATACTCAAACAAAACAACATGCAAACACATAGCAAGTCACAGAAGTTCATAATAGTCCCTAAATATTGCTATGACGCCTTTTTAGCTTGTGATTTGATTCTTATTTTTGAGTTTGTGTTTAGAGATGAGTTGATGGGAGTTTGAGGTGAGAAAGATCTGTAAGTTTAGAAGTTTTCTTACCTTGTAGGTGGGTCTCTAGGCAGAAGGATGAAATGACTTACTTTGTACACCTTTAGGGACCTTCCTAGCTCCTCCTCTTGGTTTCTCCTCATTCCTTCTTCTTCTTTCTTATTTTTTCTTCCCTTGGAGAACTTCAAAGATTTTCTAGTGTTTTTCTCTCTTACTTGACCAAGAAATGGAGGGGAGAAATGGAGGAAATTATGTCTTTTTTTATAGGGAAATTTGGTAGTCAATTTCGTGATTAATGTGTAAGTAATTTTTGAATTATCTAAATTTTGATTGGTTGCATGGGATGTGTGTTCTCATTAAGAGATTTGAGATCAAAATTTTCAAAGGGATTTCAGCTGGGGCTTGTTTGGAAAGCTCAAAATTTTGAATTTTTCTTTAATTGCTTGTTTGGTGATGTTTTGGTACTACATTGTCCAAGAAAGTACTTCAAAAATTAATTTGACGTATCTTTTTAATCTTCTTACCTATTTAAATGAATTATTTTAGTAAATTTATGATCAATTTATTATTTTTATAATTTATTATAAATTTGACAACAATTGATTAATTAAGTAAAGGCAATTAAGTCACTTTAAGTTATTTTGACTATATGTATTATTTTGGCTTTATTAGGTGTGTAAGAGCTTTAATAATGATTTATTTACTTTTGTTAGCATAAATTATTATATTATTATTAATATTATTTGTTTGAATATTTTTGGGTCATAATAATGCTTGATTTGTACTTTTTTTTTAATTTGTACTTAAAATGCAAAAAGTGATTTTTAGGCACACATAACTAGGCATAGCCAGCCACTTGGGGGCATTTTTTTTATTTTATTGTTATTTTGTCTTTTACTCTTTATTTTAATTTGAATCTTTAACTTAGGGTGTCCAAGTGTCAAGTTTTGAATTTTTAAGACTTTCATATGTCTTAGGGGTAAAATGGTAATTTTACCCTTTTTATGAGATTTTATAATTTTTAAATTAATAATTCATGATAAGTAAATTATTTTAAGATGTTAGGAGTTTTCTTCGTACATTAGGGTTTTGTCTCTCGGGTGTTAGGTCTCTCTATGGTTTTGGACCGTATTAAGGTTCCTAACCTTTTGGTGACCTATGACCTTATGGTTTACCATCATTAATACTAGGGTTTAGAACCGAGTCCTCACAATACATGATTTTGGCGGCAAATACGGTGGACCGTTGTGGCATCTTTGAGTGGCCGAAAGTGGTTCGGCAAAATTGTTTTCTGAATTTTTCAAATGAGAAGGTTTGTGAGCTAGTGGTTCTAAGGTGGTTTGGGGGTAGCGATGGTGTGTCATGGTGGTGTTGTGAAGGTGCCGTGGTGCTATGGGGGTGGTGTTGAGCAGCGAGTGGTGGTAGTTGGAAAGGAGCAGCCGAGAGTGGAGAAGAGAATGGCGATGATGGTAGTAGTGCATGGTGATGGTGGCTGGTGTGGGATGGCGTCAGGAGGTGGTGGTGGTGATCTTCGATGGTTGGTGGTTGGTGGTTGGTGTCTCTAGTGATGGTGGTTTGGTGAGGAGGGAGGGGGGAGAGATACCAAGAGAGGGAAAAGGGAGACCAAGAGAGAGAGAGAGAGAGTGAGAGAGAGAACCTGAGAGAGGAGAGAAAGGGAGAGAGGGGGTTCATCGGTGATGGTCGGCGACGGGGGTGGTGAGGTGATAGGCAGTGGTGGCGGTCTGGCGTGGCTACGTGGTTGATGGGGCTTCCGACTGTGGTTTTGTTTTATGCATACTCATATATGGGATATATATAAGCAATTGGGAAGGACATGTGTCAATTTGGGTATAAAGCTATCAATTCGCATGCATGCAAATTGACACGTGTTGTTTATTGCGGTATAATTCCTCCTGTGTGAATTTTTCGATATAAAATTTTGATTTTGAAACAATTTCGTAAAATTAGCATAAACTTTTTGTGACACCTGACTTTTAGATTAAAAAAAGAAATAAAGAGAAGTAAACCACAAAAGATCTAGAATTAAATTCCTAACAAGGCCTTCTATTTAATTTTAAAAATTGAGCCCAAAAATTTACATCAATTAAAAATTTAGATAATCAAAGACCGAGGAAAAAAAATTATTATATAGTTAAAAAAAATTTATGCAAATTCTAACTGCACAATAAATTATAACATAACATTAAAATTTTATCTCAAAATTTTGTGAATTTTATGAAATTTAAATTTACATCTTTTAAAAATTATCGGTAATCAATAAACCACAATAAAATAAATAGAAAATCTCAATAAAAATTTTAATTATACGACAATTCACAAAAATATATTAAAAGTTTATATCTAAATTTTTAAATTTTTTTATATCATAGAAGAAGAAGCAACCAGGAGCTCGCCACAGCGCTGCGACCGCCGCCGGCACCGTTCGCCGCCGCGTCTCCTCCGACGATCCCCCTCGCCCTTTGGTCTCACCTCTCTCTTTCTCTCTCTCTCTCTCTCTCCTGGACGACGCAACCCCCCATGCCACCAACAGCTCCGCCACGCCCCTCCCCACGTCGGACCTACCCCGGCGCCGTCATCAGTCAACGTAGGTCACCACCAAGCCACCAGAATCTCCATGCCGTCTCTCTCTCTCTCTTCCCTGTCCCTCTCCACTCTCGGCATATATCTCTCCCTCCCTCTCTCCCAACACCGCCACCATTGCACATGATGTCACCACAGCATCACCCTTAATCCTCCATCTCTCCACCACCCAGGCCACCAATCAACACCACCAACCCACCACCAAACCGCCACAACCCATCCACACCCGAAAACACCGCTGCCATGCCACCCTTCCATCTCAGCACCTCTCATTCTCTCCCAGACTACCCACTGCCACCACCATGCCACCGTCACTCACCACTCCTAGAACCACCGTAGAGCCATCCCAACACCACCACAGCCACCCCAAACCACCTCTGCACCCCCACCAAGAACCTCTCAGTTAAAGTTCAAAAATTAGTTTCTTTGAGCCAACTTCTGCCACCTGCAACCGCCACCTTCGTGCACCATTTCTAACGATGTAAGTTTAGTTAGCACCACCTCGTGGCCACCTTCATGTAGTCGCAAACCACCATCAAAACCAACGCCCAAATTGCCCAAACGAAGGCACCGAAATTTGACGAAAAAACTGTAACACTTGGCACCTAGTCTGTTACGTGATTCATGGCAATTCTGTTAGGTGATTCATGGCTGATTTGGGTTGCTGTTTATTTTGCATACTAACTAGGTTGTTATTTTCTTATTTTTGATATTATTATTAATTTTAATTGAAAATTTTAAAGCAAAACATTTTATGAAGGCAAAATTGGATTTGAATTATAACAAAATTATGAGAGTTGTTACTAAAATTAATAATTAAATTAGTTTTAATATGTTTTATTAGAAGCTTGAATTTTGTTAAACGATTTAAACTATAATTAGATTAGCATAATAATTTGACTAAAGTAAAGATGTTTTTCTAAAAATTTTGTACATTATGAGTTTTAGTAAGACTTTAATAAAATAAACAAGTATTCACCAAAATAACGAAATTGTAAAGTTTTATTGAAAATAAGTATTTTGCATAATTTTAATAATAAATTTTCTTCTTATAAAAGTTACGATTTCGATAAAATATTTTAAAGTAAAAATGAAAATTTTAGAGAATTTCAAAATAGGATAAGTCAAACTACGAGATTTACATATTATAAGTTTTTAAATGAGTTTTATTAAAACTTAAGAAGAAATAAATTCTTATAGAAATGAAAATTTTAGACTTTAATACAAACTTAAAATAGAATAGGTTAACTTGACTACAAGAACTTTACTAAAATCAGTATTTTATGTATTTACCTAGATTTGGATATGCTCGGTCATGATTGATTGAATGATTTCTCGCTAAAACTAAGTGTGTCACATATATCTTTGTTACTTGAGTTTTCTGCTTTGTTTTAGATGCAAACTCTCTTATCTTCGCACAAAATGATGATTCTTGGTGCGATTTTCTTGTCATGAATATATCTGTGAAAAATGTGCCTATTTATGTTTTGAGAAATATATGAATATCCTGTTGAAACCATTTTGAAAATGGATATATGATGATAGCGTGAATGGTGTTAGCCTGGTCACTAGGGTGTTGAACAGTAAGGTGTATAATGATAGGATCATGGCCAAGTGATTAGTGGTTATGATATCATAGCAAAAAGGGTTGTGGGGTCGCTCCCTACGTAATTTTGACATAGCCATAAGCTTATCATCGTATGCAGAGCTATAACCTATTTATGAAAACCTGCTAGGATTTATTGTCTGTAACCTGTTTATGAAAACTTGCTAGGGCTTTTTTTCCTGTAATTGCTAGGGCTTATTGCCTGTAACCTGTTTATAAAAAATAATGTTCCTGCTTTTGACAAAATGGCCTGACGAGATGTTCTTATACTATAAAGTTGATATTCCATGACAAACCTGTAACTTTGATTTATCTGTGCACTCACACAAGTTTTGTACTTATGAAATTGATATTGTGGTATTTCAGGGTAAGATGAATGCCTGGCAGTCAAAGAAAAGAAACTATCTTTTTTGTAGTGTTAGTCAAGACGCGTGTTCCTAATTATATTTAGATGTAAATGTTGTGTACATAGTTCCTCGTCTGTAAAGTTGAGATACTTCATAACACTAGTTTGGCTCTAGGTATGTTTGTAAATTCCTGTTTCCGCTAAACCATTCTAAATAATGTTTTTGAAATTCTTAAATTGTATAAAAAAAGTACGCCTCGAGTGAGCTTGACTCACTGATCGGTCACGGTTACCATTTACAAAAATAGGATGTGACAGAGATGGTATCTGTCACACTCCCGAATTCGAGGCACGTGAACTCCAAGTAATAACCCCAACTTTACAAAATAACAGATGGAACCTCCTTTAAAGAAAAACTCTTGGTACTACAAGAAATTTGTGCTTTAAAGACGAAACAAATTCGCCTCCAAAAGTGGTAATTTCGTCGCAAAAACCAATTGAGACGAAAATATTTCGTCGCTATAATCTCGTCGCAAATTCCTATTCGCGACGAAATTATTATTTTGTCGCCCAATAAAAAACATAGCGACGAAAATATTCGTCGCATATTTTAGAAGAAACTTGTCGTCTACGTACAAAATTCGTCGTTAAAAATTATCATAATTTTGAATAGAAATTTATGGCAACAAATAAGTCCGTCGCAAATGATAGTATTAACGATGAATAATTTTCATCGTTGGACCACTATTATCGTTTCGAATTAGAAATTTAAGACAACAAAATAATTCGTCGCGTAATGTAATATTAGCGACGAAATATCGTTGGCACAAAGTTTTGACGACGAATATTTTTCGTTAGAGAAGGTCGTAATTTGTGACAAAAATATATTTTTTTGTTGCAAACTGTTATATTTGGTAACGAAAAAAACCATCGCGAATAGCACAAGTTGCAATTAAAAAATGTTTTTTGAGACGAAAATAAGTTATTAATTTTGTCATTAACAACTTTCATTTATGGTCTATTTTGTCGTGAATAGTACTTTTTAAAAATCTTTATACATGTTTAACCATTTAACCTGTATATATAAAATATTTCTAAATTTGTACATTCATAAAACTACATATTCAATTAATAATATATCTAAATTAATTATTCAACAATATCTAAAAATATAAATACAAGTAATCCAACTTGACCATTATATAATAAAAAACAAAACATATCTGACAAAGCCAATTAGAGTACATCCAACACTACAACCAACTAAAAATAAATACAAATCTATATCAATATTCGATAAAATAAAACAAAAGTTACCAAATCTCAAAACTAATATATGTTTTGTTCAAAATAATTCCCACAAACTCAATACATATCCAATCTCCAAATCCATATCAATGTAGGATAAAATAAAACAAAAGTTACCAAATCTCAAAATCAATATATTTTGTCCATAATGATTTTTACCAACTTAATACATATCCAATTTGCAAATACAATAGAAGAACCAAGTCAAATTCTCACTAATCATATTTATAAAATTAAATATTTTAATTTCGTAATCAAATATAAGTAAGAGAAATATTTGCATCACAAGCTCAAATTGGATGTCCATGTTCAATATTTATTTGTTAATTTATTGTATTAATGGAATTACACTGCAATATGTAGTTCATAGCACACTTCTCTATCTTTACATCCTAGTGTCTATGGAGGTGTTAGCGCCAGTGCCTGAACCTTTTC
>JAULJZ010125216.1:0-11083 GCA_032270985.1 Heliamphora pulchella
TACAGTACTGAGTAAGGGCACATCGAGAGAGTACTAGGTACTTTTTTAATTGTCAGATACGATACTGATAC
Organism: Heliamphora pulchella; assembly: GCA_032270985.1. Lineage (NCBI taxonomy): Eukaryota > Viridiplantae > Streptophyta > Magnoliopsida > Ericales > Sarraceniaceae > Heliamphora > Heliamphora pulchella. The sequence goes on from JAULJZ010125216.1 coordinate 72, forward strand.
GTTTTGGGTACGCCATCAGTACGTTTTGAGTACAACAGTGGTACATTTTGAGTACTTGTATAAATATGTTGGAACTTATATTAAAATTTTAAAAATTAAAGAAATAGTAGAGTAAATAATATGTTATTTCTTTTTATATAAAAATAAATTTGAGTATTAAAAAAACATGATTTGAATTTTTAAATTTAATAAAAATATTAAAATTTTAAATTTTTGTGAGAAAATATATCTTCTAAAACTTTAATTTCTTTTCGGGTTTGCGTCTTTTTGACAGCAGAAAATTACTTTCAACCAATAAAGTTGTCATCGCAATTGTCATCCAGCCCAACAAGTATTCGCTATTTGCAGTCCCAACTAGCAATTGACAAAGATATAGCCTTAGGGCAACAATACTTATATGATCTAACATTCATTCTTTTTTCTCATAAATAAAAAATAATTTTATATTTGGCATATATGTAATGTAATATAATGTTAAAAGACACAAAAAAATAAATAAATTTACCGCCGTACTACAGAAGTACTCGTATCCTATGTTTTAAAATTTCATCATTCCAGTATATGTGTTTCGTATCATATCCGTACCACGTACCTGCACTTGTGCTTCGTAGTATAAAAGTATAGGGGTTTTGAGTAAAATTGAAATAAGTTCACTAAAGACAAACAAAAGTTTTAAAGTGATTTTTTTTTATTTTATCTAATTATTTTTTAAAAAAATAATTATTTTTTTTTAATTTTTTAATTTTTTCGTAACGAGAAAAATTTAAAAAGTATATTTATTTTGTTATAACTTGTAGCAGATTTTTTTTATTTCCAAAATTGCAAAAATAGAAGCAACAGGTCCCACACAGGAATACTAACAGTGAACTCTATGATGAGCTAGCAAGGATTCAATGGGAGGTTCAGCAACTTCCAACCAAACTTTGGAGTTCTCCAAAGCCGAATGAATGTCTTTCGTGATAAAAAGCATGGGCAACTCATTTTCTTGCCGCCAAAAATGGGATGCAAAGGACACCTTTGTGCAATTGTGGAATTAAGAATTTGGCTTAAAACTCGAGAAAATACCTCATACTTTCATAAATCTCATCGCCGTAAACTTTGAACGTTATTGTTATTTTTGTGCTCCGATCCTATAATTAATTATGACCTTTGAATGTCACGGCTGTGAATGCTCTTTGATCCTACACACAGCCGTACCATTTGTTTTTTATGGCCGTAAGCATGTTTTGATCTTACAATCGGCCGTGACCATTGGAAGTGACGACTGTCTTGTTTCTTACTTATTTCTCACGGTTATGAGATTTAACGCTCATGACTGTAATTTTTTCATGGAATCTTTTATTCTATAAGCGTCGCAATATGCCAGTGAAAAACTTTAGCGTCCAAAATTCTATAAATAGCATTTATTTTTCAGCCTTTTGGAAAGAAGAGGACATTTTACTAAAAGGGTCGATACTCTTTCAAATTAAATTTTCGACATTTATTTGATACACTTCCTGTCTTTGTTCCTGATTCGTACTCGCATTCCTGAGGTTATACCTATCTCCAATCCGAGTTTGAGGTGCAATTTGCCCAACCTCCATTGATTGGGAAGATACTCGTAGGTGACTACTCATTTCAAGTACCCGCAGGCTGTCGTGACTCTTTTAAAATCCAACCTTCTTCTCTTAGGATTGTTACGGTTACGATTTCTTATTTAGTTCTCTTTTAATTTTTTATTTATTTCATACATGTTCTTCGTTCTTTAGCCCTAATATTAAATATAGTTTGAATGATTATGAAAAATTTATAATTGAGATTTTGTGAAATACAATATGCTAAAACTACTTCATTGATTCTGTAATAGTATAGCTTCTGTATTTTCAATCCAATTCACACATTGTGCACTATAAGAATCATCTTGGATATTTTGAATATAGCAGCTGCAATCTATTTTTGTTATGTATGGCAGCCGCGATGTTTGATTATTCTAGCCGCGAGCTTAGTTTTATATTTTGTCACGGCCACAACATCTGATTACTACAGCTGTATTGTTTTTGTTGAATTAGTGACCTAAAATCTTGTTTTGAGCTTTATTTTGTTTGAAATAAATGCAGCATGCATGTTAGACACGAAAATTGTATAGCTTGACACTTAGAATTTCTAATTTTTTGTTTGGTAGGATTTTCGTTTTTCTTATTTGTTTTGTATAAACTCTCTTTAACATTTCTTTCTGTATTTGCTACATTTAAAAAATTTAGACAAGAACCAAAAAGTGATAAAGAAGATACCAACCTAACGGTGGACGAAATAGGTGTCTAACACCTTCCTCATTTTGTAACTTAACCACCGAATCTCCCTTTTTTTATGGTAACGGAGACCAATGACTTATTTTTGTTTTTCTTGATTTTCTCAAAAACTAAGTGGCGACTCCAATTTTTACTTGTTTGAACATTTTAATATTTTGTTTTTCTAAAAAAGGAAAACATTTTGTTTAAAAAATGGATATCCAAACATGTACTCGTCTTTTTTTCTTCTTTAAAGAGGAAAGCCTGACGGTCCACTCTCCAAAAACGCCACACGCGCCAGTGCACTTTGCGTTGTTCTAGGACTATTTTTGCACTCGTTAACTCCATACTTGCGTGATATTTAATCAAGTACCTCGTGGTAATTTCTGTTGAGAATTTTGGCTCAAATCCAATTTAAATTTGGATAGACTTTTAGTCTATCATAGTTACTAAATTTGATTTTTTGAAGAATTCTAAAGAAAGTGGAGTTGCAATTTTTTGATTAGTTTTGAACTCGATTAGTACAAGTTTGGTTAGATTATATCTCATTTTCTCTCTTATAAATATAAATGTATCATCAGATTATTTAATATGCAAGTTGTTTAATAAGAGAATTTGTGAGAATTGAGTGATTTGTAATCGTTTCTTCATATATTGAATTTCACTGCCAATGGACGTAGGTAAATTGCCGAACCACGTAAAATCTATCTCTTTATGTTTGTTTGTGATTATTTTAAACTTTTTTTTTTTGCACAATAAGGAGTATTAGAGTTTTGGTTAAAGCTATTTTTTGCTCTTTGCTCAGAATTTAAAGTGATTAAAAATTATTTTTGAATATACTAGAAGCTTCATCTCGTCGAGACAATTCCAACGGTTTATTATACGTTAAAATCGGAGGTTCCGCGCTTCCTCACACTTAGATTAAGTCTTTGTGAAAATTTGCGGTATGCCATACGAGTCCTTAAGTTATTGTTGAGGAATTGCTATCCCAGCAGTCAGCACCGGTTGATTATTGAAGATTGCTCCGCACGTCGTCAGCGCACCGTTTGATTAAATATGCTTCTGACATTCGGTCTAGTCTTTTTTGCTATTTTTTGATTTCACATTATTTTGCTCATATTATTTCACCAGTATTTTTGGATGTTTTTTTATTGGGTCAAAGTGATTCCTACCGTTTTTTTGTTCCGAATTTAACTGTAACATCAGATTTAATTAGTTTAATTTTTTGAAATTTGATTTTGTCATATTAGAAAATAAAATATAAAAAATTAGTCTTATTCAAGTATTGAATATTGTTTGTGGTGGAGTTTAAGCATTCTGTTGGTTGAATTTGCTGAAGGAAAGAAGTTAGAGAGTTCGAGTAATTATGTGCGAAGGACTATGGCATCAAACGCAAAACTTGAAGTTGAAAAATTCGATGAAACCAACAATTTTAGTATGTGACAATGCGAGGTAATGATTGTTTTGATTCAATAAGAATTGGATTTTACTTTGGAAAATAAATCAGACGATATGTCAGACAGAAAATAGGACAAGTTAAATCGACAAGTTTGTGGCACAATCCGTTTATGTCTTGCTAAAGATCATAAATATTTTGTGATGAAAAAATTGAGGGCGAAAGATCTTTGGAAGAAATTAGAGGAGAAATACTTATCGAAAAGCATAGAGAGCCATTTTTATTTGAAGAAAAAGCTCTTTCGATTTCAATTTCAATAAGGTACTTGTATGTTCGAACATTTGAATAATTATAACAAGATTCTTGCTGATTTGCGGGACTTGGATGTCGAGATCCGAGATGAAGATAAGATTTTATTGTTGTTGAATTCCTTACCTGATTCATATAAACATCTTATTACCACACTTCTTTACGGAAAGAAAAAAATCAATTTTAGTGATGCATCTAGTGTTTTGATAAATAATGAGTACTGCCGGAAGGACAAGTAGATCCACTATGATACATTCAATGAAGCCTTATCAGTTAGATCTGGTTCAAAACAATCTGGAAAGAAGAGAAATTCTTAGTCAAAATCAGGTGGTGATTTATCTGGAACGAGGATGATATTGCCAAAGATGAATGTGCCTATTGCCACAATTCAAGGCACTAGAAGAAGGATTATCCAAAATTGAATTAACAGAAAAAAGACAGCTTCCACATCCAACAATGTCAGTGAAAATGAAGATTCTGATGTTGTCATGACGAGTTCACCATTTGTCTGCCATTTTGATAAATGGATTTTAAATTCTGGATGTTCCTATCACATGTATTCCAATCGGGATTGATTAATTTTTGACTTCACAGAGATAGATGGTGGAGCAGTGCTTATGGGCAACGATAATGCTTATAAGATTCGAGAGATAGGAATTATCCATTTGAAGCAGCATGATGGAACTATCAAGGTTATTTTAAAAGTTCGATATGTACAAGACTTGAAGAAGAATCTTATCTCACTTGGAGCTCTATACTTGAAAGAGTTCAAAATCAGTATGAATGATACAGTTCTCAAAGTTATGTTGGGGGCTTGTGAGATTTTGAAAGTTACTACCTGTTGTAATTTATATTTTCTGTATATGCATATTTTTAAAGATGGTGCCAACACAATTTGTAAGAAATCTCAAAAAACTAAGGTCAAGTCCCAACATTGTTTGAACTTGACCAATTTGTCAAGGTATTGAACACCTGTAGGTGTATGGCGTCTTAGAATGCGTCTGATCGCAGCATCAATTTGTCAATATGTCTGATTTGAAATTTTGGTCACCCTAGGTGAATTTGACACCACAAAATGAATTTGGATGCAGACTTTATTTGTTGATTTGTTTAATTAAAAAATTTGAGCACTTTTAGTGCATTTGGTGGTAGCGTTGGTATGTTGATTTGTTTGGAAGATGGATTCTCGCCAAAGTGAAGGTTGTTAAAAATTTTGGCTCAAATCCAATTTGAGTTGGGATAGATTTCTAGTCTATTATGGTTACTAAATTTGATTTTTTGAAGAGTTCTAAAAAATGTAGAGTTACAGTTTTTTAATTAGTTTTGAATTCGACTAGCACAAGTTTAGTTAGATTATATCTATTTTTTTTTCTATAAATATGAATGTATTATCAGACTGTTTAGTTTGTAAGTTGTTTGAGAGAAAAATTTATGAGAGTTGAGTGATTGGTAATCGTTTCTCCATATAATAGATTTCGTTGTCTGTGGACGTAGGCAAATTACCGAATTATAGAAAATCTATCTCTTTATATTTATTTGTGATTATTCTGAATCTTTTTTTGCACAACAATTTTCCCTGGGTTCGGAGTTCTTCCTTTAACATACAAAGAGTTCCAATTGTTCCAGATACTCCACATGGTTATAAAGAAAGGCCTCATTAGACATTGATCCCATTATTACTGTCATTCATTGCTTTACATCGCTTGCCCCATTGTATGATACCAAGATGACATCTCTTGGACATTTTTCCATACATGTTGAACCAGCGGCGGAGCTAGGAATCTAATTTAAAGTGGGTACTAATTAATTTAAAATATTAATTTTTTTATAACTAATAATAATAGAATATAGCTTAAACTTAAACAACTATTAATAAATATAAAAAATTTGTAATGTATATTTCCACAAAATTTTGTGACAATTAAGAAAAAAATTTATTTATTTATTTTGGGTAAGTAAAACTTATATATTTAAGTAGACACTAACTATTATTGAAAACATATCAAACTAACTAAAATATTGTAGTGTCAGCTCAATCATTTTTAATTAACTTGTTATCTTGATTTTAAGTTTTGCACATTTAAAAGTTTTGTAACATTTGAATGTCTTAATAATTTTTGTAATTTTTTTAAGAATATCACGATATTTATATAATATTTCAATAATAAATAAAATTATATTGTGTATTAAATGTTCTCTCGTTAGTAGCATATGAATAAAATCTATAAGTGTAAAAAATTGAATAAATGTCCTAACCTAGTAAAAGTTTTAAAAATGTTATCTTTTAAAATTTGTTATTTTAAAACTCGTGGTTGCAAAAATTTTTATAAAAAACTAAAATAATAGAATAGTTCTATATTTAGGAGAGACACTAAACAAATTTCTCTGAGTATAGATACATAATTTTATTTTTTTATACGTAATAGTGTACATATAAAAAAGTGAGAGGAGTCACGTGCCCCCTCTAGGCGTGCATTGGCTCCGTCTCTGTCATGGACGTACACACAATTCTTGAGATAGTGAATTCCTATTTTTCATTGGTCTTCACATAAGGCGCATAGTGAGTTGTTTATGATGCATTTCTTGTACATATTTACTTTCATTGGTAGAATGTTTGAGCATGCTCAGGGCTAGTTACCACTAAAGAGTGAAGTCTTAGAATCCACTTATTTTTTAAATGCGAATCTTTTCTCCATTACCTACTCTCTATCGAATTCCTTTAAGTAGCACCTTTCTTCCTTTTAAAATTCTTCTCCACACGAAGAATGGATTGTAGCCTAGGCTGCTTCTAAAAAGGATTTGTTTGGAAAGTATTTGGCTTTAAGGATTTGACTCACTAGATTTGTTGGGTTCCTTATCAACCTACATCCTGGCTTGACTAAAAGTGCAAGTAGATTAAAGGCCTTAAAATCTCTAAAACCTATTCCTCCTATTTCTTTACTCTTACACAAACTTTACCATTTCTTCTAATGGATATTTCTAGATTTCTCGGATCCTCCCCATCGGTACTTTGCCATTAGCGAAGAGATTTCATAGCTAATTGAATCAAGTATATTGAAAACTATTATAACATACGTGGGTATTGCCTAGGCCATGGCGTTAATCAAAACACCCCTTCTAGGCTGAGAGATTAGCTTGCCCAGGCTGCTTCTAAAAAGGACTTGTTTAGAAAGTATTTGGCTTTAAGGATTCGACTTACTGGATTTTTTGGGCTCCTTTGCAACTTAATTACGTCCTGACTTGGCTAGAAGTGCTAGTAGATTAAATGCCTTGAAATCCCTAAAACTCATTCCTCTTATTCCTTTACTCTTACACAAACTTTTCTATTTCTTCCGGTGGATCTTTCTAGAATTCTCGGATCCTCTCCACTAGCACTTTGTCATTAGCAAAGAGATTTCATAGCTAATTGAATCAAATATCTTGAAAACTGTCATAGCCTATGTGGGTATTGCCTAGGCCACGACCTTAATCAGAACATTCCTTTTAACTTGAGAGATTAGCTTTTCTTTTCAACTTTGAAACCACATTCCATATTCTTTCTCTGATGTTTTTGAAGATTTCTTTTCTTGATCGGCTAACCATTGCTGGATCCCAAGGTATTTGCCGTGTTCATGTACCACCACCACTCCCCAGATATCCTTGATGTTTGATTCACAATGAATTCTTATGCTATTTTTGATGGAAATTGTTGACTTCTCCTAGTTTATTTTCTGACCTAATGATGTTTCATATTTATGTAGTATACTTTTGATAAAAACTAATCATTTGGAAGGACCAAGCTATATAGTTTGGAAATATATTATTATAACTAATACCGATATTCAGAAAAAATAATGTCGGGGCTCAAAAAACATGTTCTTACGAAGATATGGAGAAAACAAACCAACAAAAAATATAATAGCACCTTTACTATGCTTTGTATGTCGAGTTCTTGCAAAAGAAACCTCTTGCCCATTGGAGTCCTTGTGGTGCCTCAGTTAGAGAGGCCGTGGATCAGAAATAGTATGAAATAAAAATATGCTTTTTGTTATTTACATGAGTGATATGGGATGATATTCTATTTATAAGGGAGCTAGAAGTTGACTTTTGTTGTCATCATATAGTATTGGGCTTGGTAGATATTGAAAACTTATAAATTCGACAACTTATTTTAACTTATGAACTCACACCAATCCAACAAGCCTAGGATGGGTTGTATGGATTAGTAGATTAGGTTAGGTGAAGAAAACATAGAACATGTGTTCGTTGAAATGTTTAATTTTTCAACTCATCTGTAACTTAACTCAACTCATCTATAAATTAACCAAACTCGCCTATAAATAAATCAAACGTACTTAAGGTATATATAAGTTTTAGTGTTTTATATATAGAAAATCATAACCCATTATATATATAAACTTAAGACAGAGCAAATCCAAACCTAATCAATTTACACAATTTTAATCTCCGCTCACTATTCGTCTCTTTTTCTCTATCTCTCTCTTGTTCTTTGGTTGATTTTTTATTGTTGATTGTTATTGATAACTTGGTGCCGTTGAGCGCTAGTACTTTATTAATATAATGAAAAGTAAGGCTATTTTGCTAAGCAAAGCTATGAGCCTACTTCTCGAGCCGACTCAATTTTTCATTTCTACCACGCTACTATTCTTTTATGTTATTACATTCGATAAATGCTACCGAACTTAGTTTGAAAAAAAAATTTAGCAAGTACCATTTATGATGTTTCCAGGGCTGAAAAGTCTTTTATATTTTTCTACCAAATCTCTCTATATTTTGGCACATAAAATGACTTTTTATCTTCAAGTTATGCACACTCAGGCTTTCACAGGTCTTTCCTTTTGCTTTGAAAACTACTACTAGAATTTATTGTTGATGACATTATCTAATTTGCTAAATTTTGTACAAAAATTTAATATTAATTATATTTTGTTCTTATTGTGAATATAGATTACTTCAACACTTTTTATGTTACTAATATTATTATAGTCGAAAACTTGGATGAATGTATTATCAGTTATGATTGGTAAATTAGAATCTATTATAATTTTTAATAATTTGAAATTTATTAGATCTATTATATTTATTTGGTGGAAATCTAAAATGCGTAATACTAAAACAAACGTACTTGCTAAAAACTGCTAAGTGCAGTGATTTTTTTATTTTTTTATTTTTTAATTATTTAACCAGTCAAATTGTCTAAAATGTTGTGTTGAAAACCCATAAAAAATTAATTAGTACTCTAATTTATGAGGTGAGGAAGTTGATGTTGGATTAAAAAAACTATCACCCACCAAAAATAAATTAAGTGTTCATTTTGGCAACTTAGTTTTAAATCGATTTTTTGGTTTGAAGTCACTTTAAGTCAAAAAGTCAAAAGTTTATTTAGTTAAAAAACTAATGACTTTTAAACCCCCAAAAAGCCAAATAAGTTGAATAAAAAATTTCAAAATTGTCTTTATGCCTAAATGAGATTTTGCTAAACAGAAAAGTTCAAAAGCCAAAAAGCAAAAAGGTCAAAAGATAAAATTAAAAATTATTATAAAAAAAGTCAAAAAATCAAAAAGTTAATATGATAAAAGCTCGGGATTAAAAAATAAGAATGTTTAACTTTTCGAATTTTAAGTCAAAAATTTTAAAAGCCTAAAAATTTAACTTTAAGCCGATTTGTCAAAGGAACACTAAATAAAAAAATGGCCCAATTGGATCTCCACTAAGCCCCTTTGTCCAACCTTGGTCCAACCTAGTCTGTCATTTATTACGTATATTTATTAATTTGTGTCAAAATAAAACCCTTTTCACACTAGTGAGAATCCAAGTCAAAAACTGCCTCTTGAGTTAATTTAACAGTCAGACTGGGATTCAAAGGCCCTGAGAAATGAGTTTTGTTTCGTACATAAATTGGAGCGCAAATCTAAATACGTTATTTTAATAAGATTTTTTTTTAATAACGTCGGACCCACTTTGTGTAAAAGTGAAAGATTATTTTTAAGTAAATTACACTGACGTTTCTTGATTTTTACAAAAAAATCAACTACCTCTCTCGTAGTTTTTGAAATATTATTATCTTTTTATTTGATTTAATTTTTGTATCAAATTAGGATAATCGTTAAACTTTCGTTAAAAGTTAACGAAAAAATTATTTTTTAATGTATATTTTTTTATTAGTAAATAATATATTATTTTTTTAGTCTGAGAATCATTTTATTTTATATTTTTTAGTAAATTGTTTTTTTCAAGATAAAATAGTAAATTGTCCTGTTACTAAAAAATTAAAATTATTTTTCTAAAAAAGCTAAAACTGTTTTTCTAAAAGAAATAAAATATTTTTTTCTAAAAAACAATAACACTGTTTTTTTAATAAAAAATATAAATAAAATAAAAAATATTTTCTAATTATAATAATAAAATATTTCAAACAAAAAAAATAATTAGAAAACAGTTTTTTTATTTGTAAAACAGTTTATTATTATTATTTTATTTGTAAAACAGTTATTCTGTCAACTTTTAACGAAAAATTGACGATTTAACTAATTTAATATAAAAAATAAATTAAAAAAGAAATTAATAATATTTTAAAATTTATATAAAAAGTAATTAATATTTTCATACAACTCAAAAAGGTCAATATCATTTACCCTTAATTTTTTATATAAGATCGGACCACTTTGTGTGAAAGAGAATCATACGAAGTATGCCACTTCTCTTATATAGTGAAATGCTTGCTTCTTACAAGAGTAGTGTACTTTGGACCTATATCTAAATATGTGAATTTGTGTATTTTGCATATTGAAAAATGTATTCAAATTTGTGTTCGGCATTTGTGCACTTAGCATCTTTGTCCTGACAGTACTGCTTTTATGATTACTTATAAAAGTTTTTTGTTTTTCTAATATATTAAAAATTATATTAGAAAATTTATTTCTTGACAATCCATCATTGGAGGCGTTTTGTCAAGTTTTTGTTACTAATTTTTAGTTTTTTGTAATTGATTTTAATTATAAATTATAATTTTTTTTAAATACTCACAACTTTTACTATAA
>JAULJZ010125227.1:0-11082 GCA_032270985.1 Heliamphora pulchella
TCACTTATGGAGGGTTACAAAAGGAATCAATTGCCAATGAATGGCATTGATTCTAGAATTCAATTGCCAATTGAATGACCAATTCAATTGTTAATTGAATTTATCTATTGAATTCTGAAATTCAATGGCCAATTGAATTCACAAATTTTAACAGAATCATGATTGAATTCCTCAATATCTTAGAGCAAATACACGTTTATTATCTTAGAAACTTTCAATGCTCAAGAGACATGATGATGGCAACTCCATAATTAGGATTTAAATGTTTTAAGATGTCTTTAAAAATAGCTTAGCTAGCGAAATTGCCGCCCGGCCAAACTGTGCTTGAGCACGAGTTAAGCACGAAACAGAGAAGTCCATGATATGTTTCTTGAAATTTGGTGCTTGACTCGTACTTGAGCACATGTTGAGCACGAACTAGCAAAAAATAAAAGCAGTCTTGAAAAATTTGTTTTCTCATTTTATATGATTGCAATCTTAACATGATCATAAATGAAATTCACACACTAAGTTAAGTTAAGAACGAATACAAACAAATATAACTCAAAAAGTATTCATTAAACAAAATTGTCAAAACTCAAATACAAGACATAAAAACCTAACAACTGCATTACACAAAAATTGCATAGCAGATTATGGTGATTCCCGACATTGCCATCCCAAAAGGCTAAAGCTTAACGTTATTGACAAGTTTTATTCAACCACCATAAGCATGAAATTAAAACATGTTGAAACACATGCATATAGGGTAACGGTTAACAGTCGCTATAACTAGTTGTTGTAACAGTTCTTTTATGGTAAATTATTAGGTAGTTTTGAAGTATCATATAAAAAATTATACTCAATGAAAATATATACTCAATATAAATTAAGTAAGTTATTTTTATCTTTCATTAGGCAATACCACGTTGTCTTTCGGGACTACCGAATAATTTATATTTCTTTGCATGTTTTATATTTATAGACATAGATATGCAATCTATAGATGGTGAAATCAAGTGTTTTGATTGGGCATGGACAAGATGATGGAGGAGGAGACTGAATCACTGGACATTTGATTTGAAAATGAAAGAACTCCTTACAAAACCACACAAGCTCTCTCACTTCACTTCCACACCTCCCACATCAATAACTTAGAAAAAAATCCATGGCTTTCTTCTTTTCTTCTTCACTCATAACCACTTCCTTCATTCTCCTCCTCCTCCTCTACCTCTCTTCTTTCCACAACAACTTCGCCGCCAAACACAGCTTCCACGGTTACTCCGCCGCCGTCCACCGCCGCGGGCACCACCCTACCCCCTCTTCCCCCATCTCCAACCCCAGGCTCCACCAAGCTTATATTGCTCTTCAATCATGGAAGAACTCAATCCATTCCGACCCAAACAACTTCACCACCAACTGGGTTGGTCCCTCCGTCTGCAACTACACCGGCGTCTACTGCGCGCCTTTTCCCGGCGACACCGAGATTTTAACGGTCGCTGGAATCGACCTCAACTCGGCCGACATTGCCGGATTCCTTCCCGGCGATATCGGCCTCCTCTCCGACCTCGCGCTGGTCCACCTGAACAGCAACCGGTTCTGCGGCGTCGTCCCGGAAAGTCTGGCGAACATGAGCCTCCTCTTCGAGCTCGACCTCAGCAACAACAGATTCGTCGGCGCTTTCCCCGGCGTCGTTCTCACTCTCTCGACTCTCCGGTTTCTGGATCTTCGGTTCAACGAGTTCGAAGGAGCAGTGCCGTCCCCACTTTTCAGCAAAAACTTTGACGCCATATTTCTTAACAACAACCGTTTCAGTTCTGTAATCCCTCAGAATCTGGGGAAAAGCTCCGCCTCCGTGCTGGTGTTTGCGAACAACAACTTCGGAGGTTGTATTCCGCCGACCGTCGCCCATTTCGCCGCCACTTTGGAGGAACTGGTTCTGATCAACACCAACCTGTCTGGGTACTGTGGGAGAATTTCAATAAAAACAAAATATTATTTTCATTATTTATTTTAATAAATAATTAAAATTTTAAATAATAATTATTTATTAATATTATGAGTTTTCCTCGGGACACAAATTTTCTAAACACTTACAAATTTTGTTACAAGTTATAAATACTTTTTCTTCTATTTCAGTTACAAATTATAATTTTTATCAAATACTTGTAACTTCTACTATAATTTACAATCTATAAACTTATAGTACCATTTTTTCCAAACACCACCATTGAATAGAGAGGGAGAGCGAAATTTTGAAAATTTGAAAATTATGACAATTACAAAATATCTTATAGGGTTATAGTAGGTGTTTGGTTAAACTTTTTTTTATTAACTTTCAGTTTTTTGTTATTGATTTTAGTTATATGTTATAATCTCTTTTAAATACCTATAACTTCTATTATAATTTTTAACTATTTTTTTTTATTTTAATTATAACTTATAATTTTTATTAAATACTAACAACTTCTGCTACAAGTTATAATCTACAATTTACTAATAGCATTCTCAAACACCCCTATAAAAAGTTTGAGTCAACTTCGTCCACATTAAGTGTGATATTTATTTTATATTATGGTATAACTTTATTCAACACTATAATGGTTGTGTACATAAATTGTGTTTATTACCATTAATATTATTATGTTATAAATTTAATAATATATATAATGATAGTAATTTAATAAAAAGTAATTATTTGATTTGATAGTTCCAAAGCACCATATGCTATTATTTATGTAATGCTTTATTTAGTGATATAGCAAAAATTATTCAGAATGTTATTCATTTTTATTAGATAGGATAGAAATAATGGGACCCACTTAGTATGCATCAAAAAAATTTATTTGACAAAATTATTATGTGATGTGCTTACAAAGTATTTCGAGAGTATCTTAGAATTTGCCTTTATTGAGATTTTTTCTAAGATTAATGCTTACTAGCCTATAATTTGGTGAGGAGAAAAAATATTGAGAAAATAAATATTGATTGTTGAGAGATAAAATCAATATTAAGTTTTCTAATGATCTCATATTATTTTATATTCTTATTTTATCATATTTATAGACAATTTAAGTTGTGCTTCGTTGAAATTTTTTTTAATAGATATGAAGACAATAAAAACTTGTAAAGACTTAAATTGTATCTTAAATAGATGCATTTTGTTTAAATCTTCACATCGATAAGAATATTTATTTTCCTAAAAGAATTACGCACCTCGTAATCTCATAGGTCACATTTTTTTTTCTATTAATTTCAAACTTTATTATCTTTTTAGTTTTTTGAAATTTAGCATTAGTTTATGTCTCCAAAGTAAATCTTTTTTGGAAAATCTTATTTATTTTTAATTCTCTAAATTTAATATTATTTAATTCCAATAAAACATAATTATTTTATGTTCTATTCTAACAGGTGCTTGCCGCCGGAGTTGGGGTTTCTCTACAAACTGAGATTGCTGGACGTGAGCTCCAACAAAATTGTGGGTTCGATTCCTTACAGCTTTGCAGGATTAGCTCACCTGGAGCAGCTAAATCTAGCTCACAACATGATGACCGGAACCGTGCCGGAAGGGATTTGCGTTCTTCCAAACCTAGCCAACTTCACCTTCTCTTACAACTTCTTCTGCGAGGAAGAAGGGATCTGCGGGAACCTGACTTCCAAACACGTCGCCTTCGATGATCGCCGGAATTGTTTGCCGGAAAAGCCGTTTCAGAGGAGCAAGAAGCAATGTGATGTCGTGAATGAGCATCCTGTGGACTGCTACAATAGTCACTGCGGCGACGTTAGTGGCGGCGGCGGCGGTGGTGATGGTGTGTCAGCTCCTCTGGCCTCGCCTCCTAGCCATGCCTAGTTTCATCTGTAGATGGTTGGTTAGTAATAAGTTGCAAAAGACAAGAATAAAGATCCAAATTTGGATCAGTGTTAAGTTGTTCTCTGAATTGAACACTTTAAATTTGTAGTTTGTAAATGGTTGAAAGTCCCTCAAGGATAATGAATCTAATGACAGGATGGAAATTTCTTTCATTCTGCTTTTGTATTTCTTGCTTCTTTGTAAAGTACACCTATCCATCTTACTTCACTGCAAATCGTAAAACTTAGAAATTAAAATAAAGAAAAGAGAAACTTCTTCATGCTCGAACACAGCTTGGAAAACGGCCTATTACTCTAGACCAAGACTAAAGGAATTGAGTAAAGCTAATAAGATTAAAAGACTTACTAAAACTCTACTAAAAACAGTGTTCATTAGATTTATATGTATTGTTTTATTACAAGTTTTTTTTGGTAGGTTTTGTAGTTTTTTAGTTTTTTTTGTAAAAAAAAAATAGATGTTAAAATATGTTAAAAAAGTTAATTGATTATAGTAGAAAGCTAAATAAGTAAACTTTTAAAGAAGTTTTTACTCAAAAAAAACTTTTCAAAAAAGCAAAGCCAAATAGAGAAGTTTTTTAGTGATGGCCAAGGGACTTTTTAGACAAAGTGCTCGTTTGGAAAATTGGCTTAAAGCTTATTTTTGGCTTAAAATTTAAAAAGGCAAAAAGTTTCGTTTTTTAACCCCCAACTTTTATTCTATTGGGTTTTTAGTTTTTTGATTTTTCTGATAACAATTTTTAATTTTACCATTTGTTTTTTTAGTTTTTTAGCTTTTTGGCTTTTTGACTTTTTAACTTTTTAGATTTTTAGCTTTTTTGCTTGGTAAAATTTCATTTAGGCTAAAGGGCAATACTGGAATTTTACATCTGATTTATTTGGCTTTTTTAGTGACTTAAAAGTTACTAATTTCCTAATCAAATAAACTTTTAATTTTTTGGCTTAAAGCAAAAAAACTGGCTTAAAGATGAACACAAACTTTCAAAACCATTACTTCATCTACGGATAAATACTCATTCCAATAGTCCAGCGCTTCTCTGCCCATCTAAGACATTACACCAGACAATTAAGCAAAACATGTGCCACAGTTAGTTAGTCATCCTCACTTTGGTGGAAGGGTGTTAAGGGTGGTGGGTTGGCCAAAAAAATCTGGGCCTGTCTTTTTTACTCAATATTATGGTTCCTATGGCTGCCCAGGAACAAAAAAGTTTTTAAACAAGAAGAGGTGACTATGGAGGGTGTGGTGGAGGAGGCGAAAATTAAAGACACCGTAGATAACCTCTCTTTGCGCTTTCCTCTCTTGGGTTGATTGCTTGTCAATTGTTTCTTGCTTGGGCTTTGGTCGGTCTTCCTTGGAGTGTAAGGTTAAAATTGTTCTTGTTTGGGTGGTGTAAATAAAAAATCTTCTTTACCGATCAAAAAGAAAAAAACACATAAGCGCCCATTCCTCTCTTTCTACGAGTATGTTTGTGTCATTTGATCACCTTACTAATTTTCTCTTCTAAAAATTCCATTAGACAACAGCTTTTATCAAAAAAATAAAAATTCACCATGCACTCATTGGCACATAAAATGAAGTTGATAGTTGAAGTCTTAAGTTTATAGCTTTAGGATTAAAGAGAAGAAGATGAAGGAGGAAAAGAATTAAGAGAATAGGTTTACCATTTTCTAGCCTACCATCTTTACCTCTGATTATTTATATTAAGGTAAAAGAAGACTAAATTACAAGATTAACCTTCAAATTACAAAATAAGATAACAAAGATAAATTTTAACTATTCTAACACTCCCTCTCAAGTTGGAGTATAAAGATTAAACATACTAAACTTGAAGACAACTTCTGAAAAGACAAACGATGTAAAGGTTTCGTGAAAATATTAATTGTCTAATTGGTCTTCTGAGCGTATATACTGAGTGGTAATCTACTTCCTCAAATGAAGTGGCAATCAATCTCGATATACTTAGTGCGCTCATGAAACACAAGATTATGAATGAAAATAGCGGCTTGATTATCACAAAACATCTGCATCGGAGAAGGAACATGAACGCCCAAGTCCAAAAGAAGAGAACGGATCCATATCAATTCAGATGTAATATGTGTCATAGCCCGATACTCAGTTTTAGCACTACAACGTGCAACGATAAGTTGTTTTTTATTGCATCAAGTAACGACGTTACCACCAATAAAAGTGCAATAGCCAGAGGTAGACTGATGATCAGAGCAACTTTCAACCCAATCTGTATCACTAAAGCCAAGTACAGATAAAGAACAAAAAAGCCAATAGATCAGACCTCGATTGGGACTACTCTTCAAATATTGTAGAATCTGACAAATAGTATTAAAGTGAGACTGACGAGGAGCATACATAAACTTACTAACCACACCAACTATATAGGTAATGTCATGATGAATAACCGTGAGATAAATTAATTTGCCTACAAACCAACATTAACGACCAACATCAGAAAAGCGATATCTAAAATCAACATCAAGCTTAACCTTGAATCCATATGAGTATTAACAGGACAAGCATCAAGAAGACTAGTTTAAGAGAAAAGATTAAGAACATAATTTGGTTGAGAGAGAAAAATGCCCGAGAAGAGCAAGCAATCTCAAAGCTAAGAAAATAGCGAAGTATGCCCAAGTTCTTATTGTGAAAAGTTTGACTTAAGTGCCACTTTAAGGCAGCAATACCAATAAAGTTATTACCACAATTAATGATATCGTTAACATAGACAATTAATATGACAGTATTGCAAGGGGAGTGACGAGAAAAATATAATGACTCGTAGAGGAACGCTGAAAATCAAAAACAAGCACAACATAGCTAAAGTAATCAATCCAAGCACGTAGAGATCGCTTCAAACCATCTAGAGCCTTGCGTAAATGACAGATGAGATGTTCACTATCAGAGGCTAAAACCAGGTGATTGGTCCATATAAACCACCTTTTGAAGATCACCATGCATGAAGAAAAGCCCTTTTGATATCGAACGGATAAAATGGCCAAGAATGAATAACTAGCACAAATAGAAAAATCCGAGCATAATTGAAATGAGCTACGGGTGAAAAAATCTCTACATAATCAACACTATAAGTCTAAGTGCATCATTTAGCCACTAAGCGCACTTTTAGCTGCTTAACTAAACCGTTAAAAAGATCTATATTTGACAGCGTACATCCAATGACAACCCATCGTTTGTTTTCCATGAGGAACAAAAGTAAGCTCCCAAGTCTAATTATGATGAAGAGCACTCATTTTCTTATTCATAATGAGTTTTTACCCAATCAATGACATAGCCTGCTTATAAGAAGACGGAATAAAAATAGTAAATAAAGCACAAGCAAAGGAATAAAGACTAAAAGATACACCATCATAGAAACATATTGAGCAATAGAATGTTCAGCACAAGGTTGACCTCACCGAGAAGATGATGTGGTCGGGCCATAAGGCACAGCAGGCTTATCTTGACATTGATGATACACCTGTATGTGAGAAGATTGCACCTGCACAAGAAGAATAATTGGAAATGGAAGTTTATGAGATTTGAACTCCCCCTCAAGACAACAACTCAGGTAAGAAGACAATCCTAACCAATATAAGTAAAGAAATAAATCAGCTCAAAGAATGTGATGCCAGTGCTAACAAAATATCAACGAGATTTTAGATGATAGGAACGATATCCCTTCTGAGTGCGAGAGTACCCAAGAAAGACACATTTACGAGTCCAATGATATAACTTATTAAGATAGGGATCAAAAAGATGAACAAATGCTATGTAACCAAATACGCGAAGAATGAGAGAAAACATTGAAGAACCGGGGTATGATAAGGAAAATAGGGACTTATTGTCCAATGTCACAAAGGGTATACAATTAATGAGATGATGGGCAGAACGAATATATAACATCACCCCAAAAATGTTTAGCTACCTACATTTGGGATAAAAAAGTACGTGTAACATCTATCAAGTGGCAATACTTACACTTAGTGACACCATTCTGTTGAGAGGTGTTGGCACAAGTAGTTTAATGAATAATACTACGATCTGCACAAAAGGAGTCAACAGTAGACTGCATATATTTTTAAGCATTATCAAATCGAATCATTTTGATGCGTTTGGCAAATTGAGTGAGGATCCCATTATAAAACTTCGTAAGATAAGCGGCAACTTAATTTGATTTTTCATTAAAATTATCAAAATCATACGAACGTAATCATCAACAAAGATAACAAAATAAAATATTCATTAGTACTAGGGATCCGAGAAGAACTGCAAATATCAATATGGATTACATCAAAAGATGCAGATTGATGACATAACTACTAGAAGGAAATGAGCTACGGTAATGTTTGCCTAAACTGAAAAACTTCTTGCTCTAAACTGGAAAAAGGACCTAACATAGGAATAGCTAACTCGGTTTGGCCAAAGATAGATGACTAAGACGAAAATGCCACAGAAGAGGTGTTAGTTTTGATATTCTGAAAAACAACAATTTGTCGGTTGCGACAACAACAATATGAAGTAATTAAAATACAGCAACCTGAAACTAATTTCAAAATAAAATTAAAACAGAATTAATATAATCTATTTTTCATTTACAGAATAATACAGCAGATTTAAACATAAAGCAATAAACAGATTAAACAATAAACTCAGTACACTGTTTTGTAAAAATAGTTTTCGAAAACAGAAACAGAAATATGGTACAGAATAAAACACTATTCTATATTATAAAATTAGGATAGAAAAACCATAACACAGTTATAAATTTTAGAAAAAAAATAAACACTAGTTTCGAAAAAGAATTTTATAAACAAAAGCAGAATGTAAAAGCAGTATATGTTTTTTTTTTAAAAATAGAATAGAAACAGTAAATTAGAACAACAATAAACTTATAACAGTCTTACAGAACAGGTTAGGATCTAGTCCAACGTTTAACGGTGTCTCCTTAAGACAGATTATGTCCTCTCCTCAGTGCTTGTGACTCAACGGACGTCTGCCTCCAGAATAAAACGATCTCTGTATGCAGAGGAAGCACAACAATCTGCACACCAACGAACACTGCTATGCTTGAAATTTTCTCGAGAACTAAACAGTGACGATATTGCAGAAGCAGAGTTTTAGGAATAGAGATTTTTGGATGCCAGAACTGGTTCTGGAACAGCCTTTTTATAGGCAGGAGAGGTGACTGTTCGAATTAATCCAAGCCAACGTGATACCAGTTCGGCCTGGCAGATGGACCACCCAACATGCGCGAATCGGTTTGGTATTCTCCAACAGTCCTGAACCCTCCAACTGTTCAATCCAGCAAATAACGGTAACATTTAATTTAAAATCTAAATAATTTAAATTTTAAATTCAAAAATTTAATTAACCACAACCCATAGCCCACGGCCCACGGACCCGAACCTGGGTCTAATAGTCGTATTAATTCCATGAATTTAGTATTTCAACCAAACATGGCTTATGTGACTCTCTCTCTCTCTCTCTCTCTCTCTCTCCACCCGCACTCAAATTTACATATATCTATAAATATTTATATAATAAAATAAATTATTATTTTCTAAAATTTTTACGTGGCTAAAAGTTATATAATAAAGTAGCCCATATTTCTTAAAAATATTCTACATGACTAAAATGTCCTAGGTGGGACACTCTTTCTCTGTTCTCTCTCTACACACAAACTCACGTATGTCTATAAATATTTATATAATAAAATAAATTATTTTTTATTTTAAAAAAATGTCTACATTTCTAAACGATATATAATAATATAGCTCATACTTTTAAAAATATCTTACATGGCAAAAATATTTTACCTGACTAAAATACATGTGGCGCTGAGATTTTTGGGATTTTTAGAAAATGTTAAAAAATAAGAGATTTAAAAAATGTTTAGAAAATATTTTAACACCTTGAAAATCAAATTTTGAAAACTTCTTTTTGTTGAAAATGGAGTCGCCACTTAGGTTTTGAGAAAAACTAAGAAAAACAAAAATGGCTACTGATCTTGAAAACGTCAACCAGAGAAAGAGGGTTCAAAGGTTAAGGTAAGAATCGGGGAAGGTGTTAGGCACCCCGTTCGCCCAACCATAAGGTTGTCCTCTACTAATCACCATTGATTTTTTAATAGAATTTCTCAAATGCATGCAAATAAAGAAAGTAGAGGCAAAGAGAGAACGTTCAGAATTAAATATGAAAAATACATAACATAAGTATATAGAATGTCAAATAAAACAAGTATTAAAAAAAATTCTAAGTTCTACTGCATACAATTTCTAACTAAATGATACATAGAGCACACCCACATGCAATTTCATCAAAATGAACTAAACTATCATGATTTAAGTAAAAGAGTAAAAACATACTAGAAATTATTAAAATTTAATCATAGATTGCTAACTAAACTATCCTAAACATGGTTTTAAATAAAGGAACTAAAATATGCATATTACCAAAATACATTAAGTTAGCATTATCATGATGAATATTTAATAAAAAAGAGAAATACTAAATGTAAAATAAAAGATACACAAAATCCTATATTAAAAGAAAATTTACAAAAGAAACCTAAACAAAAATGAAAAGAGATTAGAAAAGTATTATACTAACAAAAGAAAATCTAACTATTTACAATAGTGAAGAAAAATATGCTAAGAATAAAAAAGATTAAAAAAGCTAAAAAACAAATCTAACTATTTATATTTTATATTTTAAAAGAGATAAAAGAAAATGAAAAAAAAAGATGAAAGAAAATAAAAAAGAAAAGAAAACAAAAGAAAAGGAAATTACACTTAAAGATGAAATCTAGTTTAAAAGACTTTTTATGATTGTTTTTTAGATTTAACAAAATAAAAGAAAAGAAAAGAAAAATAAATACTATGAAAGGAAGGTTAAGCTAACATTTAAAAAAAAAGAAAAAGAAAAATACTAAACTAACATTAAAAGGAAGATAAAAGAAAAGGAAATGAGACATTAGCAAAGAAAAATCAAACTAATATTTAAAAGAAAAAAAAAGGAATAAAAATAAAATGCTAGACAATTTTTTAGAAAATGTGAATGTAGTATTGAAAACTACATTCACATTAATGTTAGTGTATTAATAATAATAATTAATAACATTACAAGTTGTAATTGTTAAAATGTATGAGCACCTAATTGATGAATTAATGAAAAATAGCAATGTGTTTAGTGTGAATATGTAAACTAAGAAATTAATTAAAGTAATTAAG
>JAULJZ010125248.1:0-11081 GCA_032270985.1 Heliamphora pulchella
TATCTTAAACGTGGGGAGAATTCAGTGCATTTGATAATTGGAGACTCAAGACATAATTTGAGTTAGGACCGGGAGTTTAGTCAGGACCTTTAGTGGAATAAGTTCTGGTTCGTATAGGAAAGGATCTAGCTCGAGGATAGAGTTAGGGATATCCGATTTTCTCGCATGATTAGCCCGAGTCCTATTCTTCCTCGTGTTCCCTCACGTAGCCCATTATACACACGGATATTTTTCTTGTTGGTTTGGGTAATTATTTAATTTAATTTGAATGCCGATTTTACCGCCGGGGACATTCGGGAATTAAATTGAATTATTGAGGGGCGATTTTGGTATTTGGTACACCTAGAGATTACTCCCTAAGTAACCGGTCCTAAGAGATGGTGGGTTTAATTAAGTATGCTAAGTATATCTCTTTATATCCTTTTAGGAATGAGATGATATACTTAATATATTTTTGAGATATTCATATATAACAAGGGGAGGCTTATTAAAAAAAAAACTAACCCTAATTCTCCCATATAGCCGCTGGCCTCCTCTCCTCTTTGGCAATTATTTTTGCCCTTTTGGAGATCATTGTATGAAAAGAAACCAAGGCAAGAAGAACACTTCGACTGGAATCGGTGCCCACACATCGTGATCGTCGTAGTGCGTCCGGGTCATACATGAAAAGGTTGCAAGGTCGTCTTCAACGTATTTGGGATTTCTAGAAACTTATCGACAAGTTTCATAGAGGTATTAAACTATTAAAACCATTATAGTTTTCGTTTTTCATGAAAATCGCATACGTCGTTTTTTATGGTCACGACGTCAATTCAAAAATCAATTTTTTCCGTTGCGCGGCTCCCTCTCCATCACAGACCTCATTCGCACACATAAGAACATCGCCAATCCTCATACCTTGTGCCATGCATCCCATAAAACTACAAATGCATCACCCATCATACACTGAGATACAACACAAGCATTCCCATCGCGCTAAAACCTCACTTCACAAGGTTACACTTCACTAACCTAACTTTCACTAGGAAAATCACAGCCTTGAACCCACAGTCCAAGCAACTTTCATAAAAAGTGCACGGTACCAAACAAAGAAAATCTAATCCTGAGACCATTCATCCAAAGTTATTAATAACTTCCACGACCATGCAGGCACCTCCCGCACTTTTGCTTCTCAAGCACGCACCTATCACAGACATCTTAACCCACGGTTTCTCACCTATCGCTTCAGGCCACCCAAACTACACTGTATACTGTTAAACTTTATTACTCCACACTTCGTTTCTATGAGCAAACAACTTATCCACCTCTGAACCTAAGGCCGAATACAAACAACCTCCAGACATGTCACACTCAGGACACCATTTCAGAACTAGGCTTACTACACTTTCGAACCCTTCTGTGGTCCTTTAAAAATACATGCACCCAGCACATTTTCCCCAAACACGATTTCTTAATCACGAGGATAACAACCCAATTATGGATCTGCATTCATGTAGGAATCCTACAGAACTACTACTCGAGGATTTCACCATGTAAACAACCAAACTACTTAACTCCTTTAGGGACCTCACTCAATGAGAACTATAGCTATCGACATTCTATACAAACAAAACTACATCTCTAGAAATGTCACCCATATGGTCGGGCTAAAACGGGCTCTTCAAGGAACCATGCGCAAACAAACCCATTAACTATCATTCACTCCTTCCCATTCCAACGATATATCGCACGCAGCCACTAGGCCCTCACCAGTTAACCACTAAAGACAACACCACATAAACTCGCATCACTGTATGACATCTCCTCACAGGATCATGTCACATCAGTCGATTCCTGAGACACCCCATTCCCCGGGCATGTCAGGACATATGTAACTATAAATAAGGAACATATTCTAGCCGAATGTTTATAATACATAAGATAACTATTACATCATTAACGGTTCAGAGATTTTTCAAAATACTCAATAAGTACAGTCATCTAGAAAACTTAACAAAAGTTACATCATGTCCGTGGAAAACTTGAACAGAAGATCAAAAAGAGACGTCCTACGTCTTCAAACTGCGTCGTTGGGGTCGACCTGCTCCTACCGCTCTCCCTCTTCTGCAAATTCTTCCCTTTCAATGAACCTACCTTCCTCAAAGGGTCCCTCTTCGTCACATGTGGCATAAATGCCATGAGCCGGAGCCCAGAAGAAAATTTCCTAAACTGACTAACAAACTCGCGACAAGATATTCCGCAATACATATCGTATAGCACCCAGTGCGAAGTTACAGCCTATTTATCATTTTCAACAGGAAGAACACATATAAAAGCAAAAGAATGAGCGTGTGATGCAAATGAATGCAATGCAGATGCTCAATCCCCAAGTACTTCCAGAATAGTTTCTTAAATTCCATGCCGGGAATTACAGAGTAGACTTAATGGTATATTGATCACTTACCCTATCCTAGCCTCGTTACGAATAGTAAATGCATCACCGAGCGTCATGCCACAGCTATTTTACTCAATGGCAATGGTGTGGGGGTGAGCCAACCAGTTTTATCTATCTGTATCCGGGCTGACAATCCCCACCTTAAGTACTATGATGCTCGTTAAGCGTCAATCCAAAGTATAATCAAAGCTAGTGACGAACCCATGGTGCCTAAATCCCCATTTTATAATAAAAACCTCCAACTCAATTTCACATCTGGCAATCAGGGAAGCCCTAGATCCACAACCACTGAATAATTGATTTCCATGTCACCCAACCAAATCAAAAGATATGAAGGGACTCCGATAACCCAAGATGAAATGGAAAAATTCCCATGACGTGCAATATGCTTCTCGTGTACAATTAATCGTTGCATGGTACGTAAACATGACATGGCACATGGTACGACTTGCTAAAGCATAAAGTACCAGCGCGTGAAGCATAATCATAACTTAAGCAACATAGACTCGAACCATTGGTATGAGTTCATCTTGTTAAAAGAATTATTTTCATATACTAATTACTCACAAAATTCATACAAGATTCACATACTCAAGCCTCATAAGCAACACACCATTCAAACACTTATCCAATTTTAGGTACAAGTTTTAATTGCTAGTTTTAAGGTTGTGACAGCATTTTGAAATATTTACACATCAATTTAATTTTTGATAATTTAACACCAATTAGACAAAAATATTTCCTATAACTTTTATATTTATCACTAAGGTCAATTCCTAAAGTAAATAGGTTATTTATTTTATTTTAGTAAAAACGGTTTAGCAGTTTACAGAGAAATACATAGGAATTGAGTCTCTGTTGGCCACTATTTTGGGTCACCAATTCAAGGGATATGGCTCTAATTTTTGGTGGGGGTTTTAGTTTAAGATGTCCCCTACATGTTTCATGTTTTCAGCTAAAGCATGTTGTTTGTAAAATTGTTGAGATTTTGGCTAAATTATAAAGAGGGTTTTGTCAGCCTAAAAAGGGTCTGCAGAGTGTATTTTTAGCAGACAATATTTAAAACATTTGGGGTCTCATACGAGGGTATTTTAGGCTGTTATTTGGTCAATTACTAGTTTACTATGTTAGCTACAAAGTTCGTGTTTACCACTTTTATATTTGGTTTCAAAAAAATTAGGTTTTAAGTCTCACAAAAAGGTGTGACAGAGAGGTCTGTTAGTCACTGAACCTCAACAGTGACTTTAGGAATTGTTTTGACCTACCAAGCCTTTATATGTTTTGCTCATTTTGGGTGGAAAGAAGGATAAATATGTTCTCTACAAGTTTTGCATTTTGACCTAAGCTCGGTTCTCATTCTAACTTAAGGTTTTTTGGTCTGCAACTCAAAGTGGTCAAGATTTGACACTCTTTGGGAAAAATGAGATATTTTGAGTTCTACCTAATGAAATCACTTCAAACCAATTTTTTATGAACGATAACTCAAATATTTAGATTTGGATACAAAAATCACTTTAATACCATTTTTCTACATTTAGTTATGATAATTTAAAGTCGGTGGCAAAAAATGAATAAGTCCAGAAAACCAGGCTACTTAGAGTTTTGGTTGCTTAGCTTATATTGCGTGCATTTTTGGCATGTTTCCTTTGCATGCATGTTATAAACTTACACAAATCAAAACTCCAGAATATCTTTAGGTCATAAAACTCAAAAATAAACACATGCAAATACATACAAGGCTTACTCATACATGAACAGTCACTAAATCTCTCCTACGGTGCCTTTTTGACTCATTTCTTGTTTTATCTTCTTAGGGTTTGTTATAGAGATGGATTGAGGGTTATCTTGGGGGTGAACATCAGAGGGATTGAAGGAGTTGCTTACCTTGTTTGAAGCTTAAATGGGTGAAGAAGAGATGGACATTGCTTTATAGCACATTCCTTGAGACTTTCTTCCTTTCTCTTCCTTGCTTCTTTCTTCTCCTCTCCTTCTTCTCTCTTAGAACACTTAAAATTTTTGAAGCCTCTCTCTCACACTCTCTCAGCCGAACCATGGAGAAATGAAGGGGTGGTTTGGGTCTTGTTTTATAGGAAAATTATAGTAGGAACATAATTACGGTGTATAAGCTTTCATTTAAAGTTTTTCTTAAATTTGATTGGGTGCATGGGGTGGTGGGATTTATTTGAGGCATGAGAGATCAGATTTTTGCAGCAAGGGGTCGGCTAGGACAGGTTTGGGGTAGACCAAACTGAATTTGCATTTATTTAGGGTTTTAAAATGTATTTTGGTGTATTTTTGTGTATTTAATTGCATAAAATATTAATTTTATGTACCTAAATCTACTAAAACCTATTATATTAATGTATTTATAATTAATTTATTCTTTACATGATTTATCATAATTTTGATAGTAATTAAATAAATAAGTATAGACTTTTAAGCTAAATTAAGCTAGTTTAACTAGAATTAGCTTTTTGACTTATTTATTGTATAGAGATTTTAAATAATTATTTGTTTTCTTTTGTAGAGCTATAGTATTATATTATTACATATATTACTTGTATAAAATATATTGGGTCAAAATAATGTTTAATTGATACATCCTTTTATCATTTTTAAGCTTGGAAAGGCAAAAAGTGACTTTTTGGGGCACATACCCCTAGGTGGCCGTCCATGCAAGGGAATTTTGGTCATTTTTGTTGTTATTTTATATTTTATTAATTAATTGTGTATAAATATCTAATTTTGGGTGTTCATGTGTCAAATTTTGGATTTTTAGAACATTTTGATATACTGGGGGCAAAATGGTTATTTTATTTTAATTATGAGGATTTTTTATTTTTAATTTAATATTTTATGTTATTTAGTTAATTTAAGCTATTTTGAGACTTTTCTAAGTATTAGGGCTTTGCCTTTAAGTATTTGGTTTCGTTTAGGGTTTTTGGGTCAAATTAGGGTTTCGTGTTACTTTAAGTTTCGGGCTAATTAGAGTTTTCCTTATTTATGTAGCAACCTAAGTTCTCGTCAACTAACCGTTGCTAATATTAATGTTTGACTTTAGATCGTTCTGCGAGTAGTTACAGTCCGGGCTATTACAACTACGATTCGGGTCAGGTTGTTACAATTTAGGTGGTTACTACTTGGGTTCGGACTGAGGTGTTATAATCTACCCCCTTAAATAAATTTCGACCATGAAATTTCATACGAAAGGTTGTGGCTGATTACTTTTATTTCTTTTCTTCAAAGCTGTGTTCTTGTTTACTTGAGTTGTTCATTATTGAGGGTGTGGACAAGGTCAGGTATATACGTTTATCACTTTGAACTATTGTTGTTTTGTCTTTCTAACATCTTAGACCGATAACTATGCGATGCTTAAAGGTCATATCGAATATCCATGGCGCAGGAGTTGTCTGACTAGGGCTGACCTAAAAGTCTTCGTCCTTCTATCGTATCTTTTCTCGAAATAACGCAACAAGTTTATCTAACGTATATCTTAGAGTTTGCAGATTTGGGCATACCTTCGATCATTAACGAACACTCCTTTTTCTTTTGCAAAGGCGAGCTTCTTGTCCATTGGTTCTCTTGTTGGTCGAGTTGTGTCATCCTTCCCTAACTGTTCGTTCCCTTTTTACGAATATTGTAGTTTCTTCCCCTTGGTAGCGGGCACTCAAACTTCTTATGTCCGAACTTATTACAATTAAAGCAGATTGTTAAGCTTGTTTCTTGTGAACGGCGTGAACACTCCCTTTATTACACTCTGGTTGATCAGGTTGCACCACCTTTTTCACACCATTTGTTCCTTGCTGCAACAAATTTGTTTGATCGTTATAACTCTGTTCTGGCTTACGGTGGTCATAGTTTAATCCTTTTTGCAGTGGCCGTTCATACTTCTTATGTCCGGGCTTCTGGCACTGATAACAGATTTTTAATTTTGGTGCCCTTTTTCCTAGTTGTTTTCGTCAGTCATCTTGAGAGTAAGGTTCCGAGCGTGTGATCTTCTTGTTATTCCATAGTGGTCCTCCTTGATTGTCTTCTCTAATTCTTTTTAGGTAGCACATCATCTTATACTCTGGCTGGTTACACCTATAACAAACTCTCTCTATTGGTTGTTGTTGCTTTATGGCCTTGATCCAGACCTCGGTTGTTCGGGAAAGAATCTTCCTCTTAGGTGCTGGAATATTCTGTACCCTTAGGTCAGATAAGTACCATGATCCTTCCTGGGGTACCTTCCCTTGTGATCGTTCCAGGTTGGCTGTTAGATCTTGCAAAATTTGTGCTAGGCTTGGGGCTTCCACTTCCTTTCTAGTTTTGCATACTTTCAATGAACACCCATGATTTTGCGTCTGTTCCGCCATTTCTAAGAAAGAGAAAAGGAAAAGGGGTCACTAAACTGTTCATTAAAGTTGGTTCTACTTTATATGGTGAAAGCATGACGCTCAATCTGTTTACTAGCATAAAAAGTCTTATTCAATAGGATCCTATAGTTCTTTACCATAGATTGTTAACACAAGGTTTCTATCCTGGATTATATATAAATTTCTTTTATTATATTCCGGTTCTAGCAGGGATTTATTCCAACCAATCAATTCCTTTCTACTTCTATTCGTATACTGATAATCTTGCAGTGTTGCTCACACATAAAACTTTATATGGTTGTAAAAGCTAGTTGGGAGCTTGTTGTTGTAAACAGGTTTGGACCGAAGATAAGAGCTTCCTTTCATTTCCCTTATTCATACCTTTGACATACTTTTGATGGTTCAGAACTGGGTGTTTAGACTATCCAGGCGTGATGCGGGTCTTGTTTCGGTATGGTAGAGAACTTAAGTTGGTGTAAAATCTCTCAGACATACTCTTTCCTTGTAGCTACCGATGTGTCATGAGGTTTAACCAATAGAAAACGAGTGATCTTGGTGAAGGACCATCATAATCCTAAATGTTGTCGTTTCTGGAGGCGACCCATAGTAACTCAACTATTGTTGTGCTCCTGTAACGATCCTGGCAACAAAGTCCGTAGTCACATGCTCCCGTTCCCATTTCAGTCTTTCCAAGTGTTGTACCATTTCTCTTCGGCTGTTGGTCACTCTAGGACAATTGAATTGTGGTAAAAGATATATTTAAGGCAATTATCGAGTCATGTGATCCATTATGGTTTGATGGTAACCTCTCCATCAAGCTCCTGATGCTCATATCGTTGTCAAAAATTCTCCATTGAATGTGAGGATGGACGGACTTGGACACTATCATTTTGGTGAGAAAAGCTGACGTGACTAATGATGTGTATGGATACTCTTTCTTTATTTCTATACTAAGGTTGTCCTAAACTCGAGCTGTGTCACTTATTTTCCACTTTCCTGCTGTCTGTATAAATCTTTTGCTTCCCGATTTGTTGGATTTGCGGGTTCACTATGAACTAGTCTAGGAAAGTTTAAACTTTGTGACACAACGATGTCATGAGTCCCTTAGCGTGAAGCTATTGTTCCTAACTGTAGATTGTTGTTCTACTTGTCGGGTCCTTTGAAACGCTGTAGCTAGTTGAATAATCCATTTACTTAGTTATTCCTGCAGTCAGGGGTCTCGGTCCTCAAAACTTTGTTAAACACAAATGTTGACAATACTTTGAGTCATAATGTTGAGGAAAGGTTACCTCGCGATTCGAAGAGGCGTTAAGAAGGTTCCGTGCATTGTCCTAATCTTTCGTATAGCGTTGAAGCCTAATAATGTACTATCTTAACATTCGTCGTAATTGCTCACAGATCTACAGCGTAGGGTTTTGAAGATTACCGGGAAAAAATATACGTGGAGTTCAATAAAGATGGTCAGCTCAATTTTTATCAGCTTCAAACAAGGTGACTATAAGGTAGTGACTAGATAAGCGTTCAGCTGAGGATTTTGAATGGTACAAGCACGAAATGCCGCTGGGGTTAAAGTCATCTTAGAATGAATTCCTGGATGGTTCAAAGGCATGGGGTCATGGTTAAAGCAATCACCGTTGACTCAGGTTGACAGGTCAAAAAATTAGCAATTAATGAATATTACAAAGAGGATGCTCTCGGAATCAATATATACAGTATTGGACCTTACAAAAAGTATGTCTAAGCAATGGGTAGCCAAAATGGATATTTACCCTGAAATTACGTCGACCTAACTTATTTCAATTCAAGCATCCAAGCCAACTCCCCAGGTTAGGATCTTAAGAGTTCACAAAATTGTTTCAGTCAGACATAGTATTAAAGTCAACAAATGAATGGTAGTAAAGGATTACCTACGAATGCTACTGGGTAGCATTGTTGAGGACCGATGCTATTAGAAGGAAAGATAAGCAAAGAACTCTAACCGGTATAGAAGTTGATACAAGGGTTTTAGGAAAAGAAACTCGTAAGGGTGAAGTTACGAAATTTTTAACGGTGTTTTCTCAAACTTAAGCTACTCCTAGTGCGTTATTATCTGGGGTTAGTTAACTTGTCGGTGGCTTGATCATCTATTAACTATCTAAGAGAGTGTCGAGATTAGGGGGTTGTTTCCATTCTTAATTGTCTTCATTTTTTTTTGGAAATATTGTAGATTTTAGTTTGAGATTATGAAATAGCTCTTGAATTCAAGATTGTTTATAATGAATTTAACAACGAACACTTGCATTTCATTCATACACCTAACTAGTACAAGGTTCTTAAAAAGTTCACATAATACACACACAACCTTCAAACAAAAGAAAAGCACAACGTCTAGCGTACTAAAACCTAAATAAACAAACACGGATAAAAGTGGCGAACAGTTGTCTCGCGTTCCTAAGTCGCTTCATAGATGCCGTAGCAGCGCCACTGCACTTCCACATGCCAGAAGCCCTCCAGGCCCACATGAGTCCTATTGATAATGGCAATTCGTATCTCTAGGTACATTTCTAGATCGTTAAAGTGAATTTTCGGGTTGCCCAGGTTGATGATTCCTCTCTTATCCCTTGGTTTCTGTGTCTGCATCCACTTTGCATCCATCTTGTCCTTTAATAGCCTTTTGAATCCCGACGGTACCTTCAAACGGTAGGTGGTTTCATCACATCTCTCCAATACCCTTAGCGGACTCATGTATCTCGAAAAAGACTCAGGCTTTTCCCACTTCCACAGCCTTTCGGGGAACACCCTCGCATACACTCGCTCTCCGATCTGGTAGTCTTTGCGGTAGTCTTGGCAGCTCTACTAGATTATTGCATCTGTTGCTTCATCATCTTCTGGCTCTGGTGGCGGCGCCTCTAGCGAATTATAAAAGAAGGCGATGGCTCGCTCCTCATTCTCGTCGTCGTCCTCAAGTTCCTCCACATCGTCTGCTCCGAAATCCATCTTGTCCCCTACTACATCAGGTTCTTCATTTACTCCTACTTCCTCAACCTCTTCTTCCCCCTGGGCTGGCCACTCATCTGGAAACATCCATGCTAACAAAAACACATCTACTGGGTCTTGGTCTTCAATGGGTTCTTCCTCTGGATCTGAGTCATCTGGTTCTGATGCTGCCCACGGTTCTCCAGCTGGTTCTGCGTCAGATGCAATCCTAAGAAGGAAAAATAGAGAAAACCCTAAGATAAGGATTTTTAAGTTGTTAAAATTATACGTGATAACTTAATAGTATTGGCACTCTATAGAGTTTTCTACGCTATAGAACTCGCGATCTCCTATTTCTCAAGACCTGAAGGTTCACTAAACCTAGGCTCTGATACCAACTGAGACACCCCGTTCCCCAGGCAAGTCAGGACATGTAACTATAAATAAGGAACATATTCTAGCCGAATGTTCATAAATACATAAGATAACTATTATATCATTAACAGTTCAGAGATTTTTCAAAATACTCGATAAGTACAGTCATCTAGAAAACTTTACAAAAGTTACATCATGTCCGTGAAAAACTTGAACAGAATATCAAAAAGAGATGTCTTACGTCTTCAAACTGCGTCGTTGGGGTCGACCTGCTCCTGCTGCTCTCCCTCTTCGGCAAATTCTTCCCCTTCAACGAACCTACCTTCCTCAATGGGTCCTTCTTCGTCACTTGTGGCATAAATGCCATGAGCCGGAGCCCAGAAGTAAATTTCCTAAACCGTCTAACAAACTCGCGACAAGATATTCCGTAATACATATCGTATAGCACCCAGTGCGAAGTTACAGGCTATTTATCATTTTTAACAAGATGAACACATATACAAAAACAAAAGAATGAGCGTGTGATGTGATAAAATTAGGCAACCCAAAAGGGGTGGTGAATTGGGTTTCTTTATCAATAAAAGAGATTTACAACAAAAAAATTTTTTTTTTTCAGAAAGCCCCTTTCTTTAATCTTGCCAGACACTATATATGCAAAAGAGAGATCAAGCAAATATC
Organism: Heliamphora pulchella; assembly: GCA_032270985.1. NCBI lineage: Eukaryota > Viridiplantae > Streptophyta > Magnoliopsida > Ericales > Sarraceniaceae > Heliamphora > Heliamphora pulchella. The sequence goes on from JAULJZ010125248.1 coordinate 10,798, forward strand.
AAGATGAGAGATAGAGATAAAGAAATAGACACCAGCGATTTATAGTGGTTCGGCTTGATCTTAGCCTACGTCCACTCCTCAAAATCTCCCCTTGAGTATTTTCACTATATCAGAATACTTACAGGCGTATTCAAAGCCTTTACAAGCTTCAATAAGATTCTATGAAAACAACCCTCTGTTTTCTCCTAATCTCTCTTGAACTTCTCGCTTGATGAGTTTTTTTTTCTTGCTCACTCAAGGGCTAACAGGGTAAGTCACCCTTGGTTACAATAATGAAAATGTAA
>JAULJZ010125259.1:0-11081 GCA_032270985.1 Heliamphora pulchella
GTATATCCATGTGATGCATGCAGGTGAGGACGCTATTATCAGGGTTTATTTGGGTAATTGACTCCCCAATGAATGATTTTTTGGCAACAGTACTTGATTTATGATTAAATAGTGATTTTGTTCCAAATTATGTATTTTCCTTTCTAGCTTTATTCTTTTACAACAGGTTTTTAAAAAAAATGCTTGGTATTTGAATCTTGTTTCCTAGATTACATGTGTTTTTCTCAGTTTTGGAACTAAAACTCTCGGGTGTGTCACCACTGGAGCGGTGGATCGTCCGCTCGAGCGATCTCCGCTAGGTTTCAATATCAAAGTTTGTTTTAAATTAAGTCTTTCACAAATGGATTCTAAGATATACATGGATTGTTTAAAGGCAAAATTTTCAAGAAAAAGGGTTTTCACATCAGATTGGTTTCACAAATATATTTAATTTATATTAAAACGGGACCGAGATGTTACAAATGGTATTAGAGCATTAGGTTCTAATACTTAGGAACCGTGGGGTTTGTTGATCCATTGCATGAGAGCGTGCATTGATGTGTGACATTCATGACTTGGTATGCTAGCATGAAACATCTTGAGTATAATTGGGCATTTGCATGCTATGTGTTATTTGGGTATGGAGGTTGGACTTTTAGGATGATATGTTTCGCCCTTGGGCAACCGGTCAACTGGTTTGGAGTTCGAGTTAGAAGGGCATTTGGCTGATGTTCATTCTAACTAGAAACCTGAACGAGTTAGTCGGATTGACGTGTCACTCCGAATAGTCCCCCTCGCTGTGTTGCATAAGGTGTTTTGGTGTTACAGTTTGCGCTATGTGGCATCTTGCTAAGAGACAATGTTATTGGTGATGGATGAGTTGTTGTAAGCCTTGCATTGATATTTTTGCTTTCTCCTTCTTATTCGTAGAGTGATGATGCCAAGACGTGGTGGGGGCTGAGGTTGAGGCAAAGGTCGTGCGTTTGCCCAAGTTCCAGAAGAAGGGATGTTCATGCCCCGCAGGAACAAATGGGCGGTGTTGATGTTGTTCAAGAAATGCTTGTTACGATAAGGGCGATGGCCGAAGCGACTAGGGCTGGGGCGAGAGCTCCTGAGCCACCAGCCTCTGTGGCAATGAGAGAATTCTGGTGGTTGGATCCCCCAACCTTCTCTGGGGTGTTGGACCCCAAAATTGCCATTGAATGGTTGGAAGTAACCACAACAATCTTGGATACCTTAGAGATTGGAGAAGATGTGTTGCGTGTTAGGTTAGCGGCGTTTCAACTTCGAGAAGATGCCAGAGAGTGGTGAAAGTTTGCTAAGACCACCGTAGATGGCACATGGACAGCCTTTACCAGAGTCTTTTTGGAAAAATATTTTTCTAGTTCTTCTAGAGACGTGTATCGAGAGGAGTTCCTTTCTCTCGTTCAAAGGAATCTCATCGTGGTTCAATATGAAGCTAAGTTTGCAAATTTGTCGCGATTCGTACCCGAGATAGTATCGACGGAAGAGTTACACACCAAGAGGTTTGAAAGAGGTCTTCGACCTTCGATCAAGGACAGAATTGCAGCGTAGGGTTTTTGAGTTTATACCAAGGTTGTGGAAGCAGCAATTTGAGTGGAGAATGCAATGACAAAGAGCCGCAAGATGAGGGAGAGTAAGTCACATCAAGGGATATCCGGTGTTCAGTCTGAAGGACGTCATGTGAAGAGGCAGAAGTCAGGGGAGTCGAGTTCTTATTCCACGGGATCGCAGTTTCAGCCACGGTCGACACCCGTACCATCTATGGGTTCATCCGGACGTTATGAGCGTCTAGAGTTAGTATGTTATGCGTGCAGACAGCCAGGACACCGCGCAAAGGATTGTCAACAAAGAGGACAGCAGCCGCAACAGCAGAATCAGGTTCAGGGGAGGACCTCGCCTTCATGTTTTCAGTGTGGCCAGATGGGTCACATCCGACAAGATTGCCCTCAGGGAGGGAATATTCAGGGAGCTACTGGAGAATATCGGGTACAACTATCACAAGGATAACATGGTTATGGTCAATTGCAGCAATAGTCGGGGGCACAATCAGTGAGAACAGTGGGAGGAGTAGGGGACAGAATCAAGAGAACCAGGGGCGAGTGTATGCTCTTGTAGAGCCCAGTACATCGGTGGCACCTGCCATACCAGATACTGCAACTAGTCCCTTAGTCATACGAGGTACTTTTCTAGTGTACCATTCTTGGGCCAGTGGTCTTGTTGACACCAGAGCATCACATTCTTTCATTTCATCTACATTTGCATCTACACTAGGGTTAGAAGTAGATGTGTTAGATAAGGTCTTGTGTGTAGAGACACCATTGGGTGAGGTTGCCGTGTTGAGGCGCATCTGTAGAGATTATGAAATGGAGATTGCCGACCATCGTTTGGTGTTCGATTTCATTGTGATCGATATGTTATCATTCAATATTATCTTGGGAATGGACTGGTTGACGACCTTTCGCGCTTATATTGATTGTGGCTGGTGACGGGTGTTTGTTTGTACGCCGGAGGGAAGTTCCTTCTATTTTGTGGGCGATCGGGATAGTGGTTTAGCACTAAGACTTCTTAGGATGCGAGGCCATGACAGCCTTAGCTCTCTTTTCTCTGCCTTATTAGTGAGAGAGATTGATTCCACTCGGGGAGAACTTCCTCCCATTGTTTGTGAGTTTCCAGATGTGTTTCCGAACGAGTTGTTTGAACTTTCCCCCACAGCGAGAGGTTGAGTTCTCCATAGATCTTCTCCTGGGCACTGCCCCCATCTCTATGCCTTCATATCGTTTTGTACTTGCCGAGTTGATAGAGTTGAAAGTACATATTCAAGAGTTGCTAGATAAGGGATTCATACGTCCCAATGTGTCTCCTTGGGGAGCCCCGACATTATTTGCAAAGAAGAAGGATGGATCGTTACGCCTTTGCATAGACTATTGTAAATTGAACCAAGTGACTGTTAAAAACAAATATCCTATGCCACGTATCGACGATCTGTTTGATCAACTTAGAGGTTCTTGTTGTTTCTCGAAGATAGACTTGAGATCGGGTTACCACCAGTTGCGAGTTAAGGAGGAAGACATTCCAAAGACAGCTTTTCGTACGCGTTATGGGCATTTTAAATTTCTAGTCATGCCTTTTGGGTTGACTAATGCACCAGCAACGTTTATGGACCTTATGAATCGTATCTTTCACTCCTATCTTGATCAATTCGTGGTGGTATTCGTGGATGACATATTGATCTACTCATCATCAGAAGAAGAACACGGGGAGCATCTTCGAATCGCCCTACAGTTATTGCGAGAGCATCGATTATACGCTAAGTATGACAAATGTGAATTTTAGTTGCCGAAGGTGAAGTTTTTGGGGCATGTAGTTTTGAGGGATGGAGTGGCGGTGGATTCATTTAAGATCAAGGCAGTGATGGAGTGGGAAAGACCGAAAAGTGTGTTTGAGATTCGAAGCTTCTTGGGGTTGGCAGGATATTACCGTCGATTTGTGAAAGATTTCTCTAGACTTGCAGCGCCTTTAACACGCCTTACACGAAAGGGAATCAAGTTTGTATGGGACGATAGTTGTGAGTTTACCTTCTTGACATTGAAAACGTTATTGACAAGTACGCCAATTCTAACTATTCCGGAGAGAGGCCTCGGTTATACCGTTTATTGCGATGCGTCACATGAGGGGTTGGGTTGCATGTTGATGCAACTGGGCAACGTGGTGGCCTATGGATCAAGACAATTGAAGGCTCATGAGAAAAATTATCCTACGCATGATTTGGAGCTTGCAGCATTGGTCTTTGCTCTCAAAACTTGGAGGCACTACCTATATGGGAAACGCTTCGAAGTATTCTTGGATCATAAAAGCTTGAAGTACTAGTTCTCACAAAAGGATTTGAATATGCGTCAGAGAAGTTGGATGGAGTTCTTGGGAGATTACGATTTCGATCTCCAATATCATCCGGACAAGGCGAATGCAGTAGCCGATGCCCTTAGTCGAAAGTCCTTGAGTACGTTAGCAAAGATAGCAGTTAGAGAGTGGAATATGCTTGGAGAAGTTGGAGAATATGATTTTTGTTTAGGGAAGCTCGACGGGCATATTGCTCTATTCACGGTGATTTCTCAACCTACCCTTGTTCATCGCGTCATTGAGGCATAACACTCGGATGTTGAGAGTTTGATATTTTGGGAACGAGTTTTAAATGACGAGGATGCCAAGGAGTGGACTATCCACCACGATCAAAGCTTGAGGTTTATAGGAAGGATCTTTGTGCCAAAGACGCTTCGGGAAGACGTATTACGCGAGTTTCATCATTCACACCTAGCGGTGCACCCGGGTAGCACAAAAATGTATCATGACATAAGTTGAAATTTTTGGTGGAAGGGTATGCAGAAAGACGTCGCGCTTTTCATTTCACGCTGTCTCACGTGTTAACAAGTGAAAGCCGAGCACCAGAAACCAGCATGTCAGTTTCAACCTTTACTAGTGTCAGGGTGGAAATGGGAAAATATTACTATGAATTTTGTCTTAGGTCTCCCGAGATCGCCGAAGGGACACGATGCCATATGGGTTGTGGTGGATAGGTTAACCAAGTCGGCACATTTCTTACCAATCCGCATGACAGATTCGGTTGATAAACTCAATAGGCTTTATATACACGAGATTGTTAGACTCCACGGGGTACCAATTTCCATTGTTTCTGATCGAAACCCTCATTTCACATCACATTTTTGGCAAAGTTTGCAATCGGCTATGGGAACAAGCCTACTTCTTAGTATCGCTTTTCACTCCCAAACGGATGGCCAGTCGAAACGCACCATTCGGATACTAGAAGATATGTTACGGGCATGTGTTTTGGATTTTCGTGGGTCATGGGAAGACCACCTACCATTGGTAGAATTCGCCTACAATAATAGTTACCAATCGAGCATCGATATGGCACCTTACGAGGCATTGTACGGTAGACCTTGCAGATCACCAGTATGTTGATCCGATGTTGGTGAAGTGGCCATGTTAGGGCCCGAGCTTGTACGTGAGACTACAGAAAAGATCATTACGATCTGTAAACGTTTAATAACCGCTCAAAGCCGTCAAAAAAGTTATGCAGATAGAAGAAGAAGATCGTTATCATTTGAGGTGGGAGATCACGTGTTCTTGAAATTTTCACCAAGAAAAGGTCTAATAAGGTTTGGTAAGAGTGGGAAGTTATCGCTGCGTTTTATCGGCCCGTTTGAAATTCTTGATAGAGTCGGGAAAGTGGCCTACCATTTAGCATTACCGCCGCAATTGGTCTCGGTACACAACGTTTTTCACGTGCCCATGTTGCGTAAGTATGAGCCAGACCCGTCCCACGTCTTGGATTGGGCAGAATTGAGGGTTGACAATGATGTTACTTACGAGGAAAAACCTATGAGAGTAGTGATTCACTCGTGCCTAAAGGCACTTTTACCATTTTTTGTAGATTACTCGTGCATTTTAATAATTTTCCTAAAGCAGCAAAAAGAACAATAGAAAGAAATTGAGGGGAGAATGAAGACTTGACTTTTAGTGATTTTCTAAAAAATATTCTAAGTGTTAAATTTTTTTAAAAAAATTAACAAAATTTTCCCGATTTTTCAGATAATCCAACGATTTAACCGTTTACAAAATAACATGTAATAAAAGTAACCAGCGCATAACTTCATTTAAAGAGGACAATATCCACACAATATTGTCATAGCGAAAATGTCTATACCAAGCAAATTAATCTACTAACTGAAAGTGAAAAAACACGTAACTTCATTTAAGGAGGACAATGTCCACACAATATTAATCTCAGAAACAATACTACACATTTAAATAATCTAATAATAATTTTTTCAAAAAATAAATTGCAGTAACATATGAAAAACATAAAAGGAACAATTTTTTCAAAAAAATACGTCATTTAGCTTGGGCCTACAAATTTCATGGTATGTCTTTTAGGAAAAGCATCTAAAATTTAGACAATATTTTTTTCCTATACAAAGTTCAAGGGATATCATATTTATCGTATGAAGAGATAATCAATTAAGTTGCTCGGCTAATGTAAGTCACAAATTTAGTTGTTGATAAGAAAACACCTGCAATGTGAAATTAAATATAAAGCCTAATTATACTCCAACAACAATATACTCAAAATAGCATTTAGAAAGGCAAAGAAAAAGAAAGCAACCATTAAATCAAAAAACATGAAGTAGTGATCAAAAAAGAATTGGTATATTAAAAAAATACCAAATTTATATTTTAGTTTCCATTAATCCAAGGATACTTAAGCCAAACCCGTAACATTATCGAATCATTAATCCAAACTATCATTAAAATTTTAACCATAAGAAGATACTGATTTCACTCAATTTGGGTCATCCAATAATTAAACCAATTTAGCACACCTCCAAGCATTGAATATCACTTAAAAGTTGATAACATGTATCATAGAAAAAAAAATTAGAACGCTTCATGTGGAATGAATCACTCTCCATACTAAATATATAGCGACTTCGCCCTTTGTACGAATGTAACGGCATGGTTGGAACTTAAAAACAAAATTAGAACATGTATTGAGAACTTAATATTGGTTTTATTAAGTTCACTAACCTCCTCTACAAAAAAAAAAAAAAAATTGCAAGGCATGCCTAATTGAAGTTCATTTTCCATCCTAAAAGACAATACTTCTTCCACCATTCTACTACCAGCGTGACATAGAATTTAACTAATAGGCATTGTTCATGCAAATATAAAAAAGGCCACCGGGGCAAATTCTAACAAAATGAAATTAATATACTTTTAGTTTGAACCTCGCAATTTTTGTACGCTGATCAAACAAAGTAAACGAAGTACTTAGAATAAAAAGGAAAGTGATCTAATTAAGGTAAACTGCAAAAGACTTTTTTCATCTCTATGAAGGCAAATACCACTGTTTAGAGTTCGACATGACCCTAACATTTATAAAAGACAGTGAAGAAGAGCAACTTGCAAGTATCTATTCCAGTGATAGGAACCACATACCTTTAGATGGCTATGTCGATACTTTTTGATCTTTTAAACCAGCCACACCTGATGAAAAAAAAGAAGAAGAAAAGTCTAATTAAACCAATCAACAATGTAAAATTTGCAGCATTATTAGCCCTAAAAATTGTTAGCATATGGGGCTTTATTAGTAAATCATACATATACCTTCGTTAGAGCATTTCTTACAGTTGTCATAGTAAGAAAACCAAATTTTGCATACCAAAACCCATAAGGTGTTGCTGATTTCAATATTGAAATTAAATCACTATTAAAAAAATTAGAATAGGTGCAACACACATGTATGTCTTCAAACATATGCCACTCAAATCAAATTGAATCCCCAATGAATGATTTTTTTAGCAAATTGACTCCCCAATGAATGATTTTTTGGCAACAGTACTTGATTTATGATTAAATAGTGATTTTGTTCCGAATTATGTATTTTCCTTTCTAGCTTTATTCTTTCACAACAGGTTTAAAAAAAAGCTTGGTATTCGAACCTTGTTTCCTAGAATACATGTGTTTTTCTCAATTTTGGGGCTAAAACTCTCGGGTGTGTCACCGCTTGAGCGGTGGGTCGTCCGCTCGAGCGGTCTCCGCTGGGTTTCAATATCAAAGTTTGTTTTAAATTAAGTCTTTCACAAATGGATTCTAAGATATACATAGATTGTTTAAAGGAAAAATTTTCAAGAAAAAGGGTTTTCACATCGGATTGGTTTCACAAATATATTTAATTTATATTAAAACGGGACCGAGATGTTACAATTTATTCATAGATAAATCTCGCGATCTCCATCATCAGTTTGTAGGCAATGCAATTAAATTTTGCGTATTGACAGTAAGGCCTTCCTCTCTATCAGACAGATTAATTGCGGTATCGCTAGTATAAACCTCTTTTAGGGATAATTCTGGATAATTGTTTGTGTGAATTACTTCTCCATCTAAAAGGTTCATTGCGAAGCGATTGATTTGGAATTAGGTGATGGTTAACACATGGCTGTATATAATAGTATCCTCTCCATTTGAGTCACTGCTATTATATACTGGATCAAAACTATATCACCTATTTAATTTTACTTGGCAGAGTCAATTGCCTAGATAGTAAAATTAATATGAATTGATCTGTCTGGTCATATGATAGATTGTAGACATCTTCCCATCGAGGCATGCTATTCATAGAGTACCAGGCTACTGGCGAATTTCTTTTAAAATGGTAGAGAGAACCAAATTAAAATAAATTCAAGATTTTGCTCATCATAATTAATGGTATTTTTAATTATGTGATTCTCAGGATTAAAATGGCTTTCAACCCACTCGCTTTAATACTCAAAGAAAACAAGCTTACGGGATCAAACTATGTTGACTGAAAACGAAACTTAGATATTGTCTTAACTGCCGAGGATTACAAATTTGTAATAACTAAGATATGTCCACCGATACCTGATATGGAGGCAACGAAACAAGAAATCCAGGCCCATTAGAAGTGGTAAAAACCTGATCAGATGGCTCGCTATTACATTTTGGCTTCTATATCAAATGTTTTGCAGTATCAACATCAGTCTATGCCTAATGCCTATAACATGATTATGAACCTCAAAAAATGTTTAGGGATTAAAATTGTGTTGCTAGGCAGATGGCCATGAAATCTCTATTGAATGCAAACATAACTGAAGGTACCCCAGTTAGGGATCATATTCTAAAGATGATCAGCCTTCTAAATGAACTGGAGATCTTTGGAGCTGAAATTGATGGGAAAATCTAAGTCGACATCATACTCCAGTGCTTAAAAGTTGTAAGCAGTCTTGCCTGAACTACACCATGAGCAGGCTCAACTTTTCATTGGCAGAACTTCTAAACAAATTTCAAGCAGCCGAGAGTGTTCTTAGAAAATCAGGTTCTGTGTATGCGGCTAATAAAGGTTCTTCATCTAAGTCGAAAGGTAAGAAGAAAAAAATGATTCAGACACAGGGAGGCACAGCTCCAAAAATAGTTAAGGGACCAAAAGTTCGTGTGAAGAAGCTGAGAGGCAAGTACTATCACTGTAACCAAGTTGGGCATTGAAAAAAGTAGTGTCCAATTTTTCTCAATAAGTAGAACAAACTAGGTAATTTTTATTCACTAATGGTTGAAACATGTTTAGTAATATTAGCTACCGTTACATGGTGTGTAGATACAGGAGTCACTAATCATGTTTGCAATTCTTTATAGGGATTCCAAAAAACAATGCAGCTTAGTGATGAAGAAATATATCAGCACATGGGCAATAATACAAGAGTAGCAGCAGTTGCAGTAGGAGATGTCATCCTCAGTTTTAGTAGAGATAGGATACATCTTCATAAAAATTATCTTTTTATACCTTCGATTAGAAGAAATTTAATTTCAGTCTCGAGCTTAATAAAAACAAATATTCTGTTCATTTTAGTGACTCTGTCGTTGTAAAAAAAATAATAAACATTTTATTTGTTTTGGTACATTGGTGGATGATTTGTATGTCGTATCTCCTATCTCTCCTACACTACAACTAACTGAAATAAATAACGCATCTAATTTACCATATAAGAGAAAGTTTTCTTCTTTAATTAATCAAACGTTTCTTTGGTACTTACGCTTGGCCATATTAATCTAAAAAGGATAAACAGACTGGTAACAGATGGACCTTTGAATTCGTTGAAAGTGGAGACAATTCTAGTATTTGAATCTCACTTAGAGGGTAAGATAACTAAGAGGCCATTTTCAGTCAAAGACTATAGAGCTAAAGAACTGTTGGAGCTAGTTCATTTTGATGTGTGTGGTTCTATGATAATTCGGGCTAGAGGTGACTTTGAGTATTTCATCAGTTTCATTGATGACTACTCAAGGTATTAAAACATTTACCTGATGCACCATAAGTCTGAATGCTTTGAAAAATTTAAAAAATTCAAGACGGAGGCGGAGAAGCGTCTAGATAAAAGTATCAAATCACTACGATCCAACCGTGGTGGGGATTATCTCTTTGGAGAGTTTAGGGATTACCTATCATTAGAAAGAATTATATCCCAGTTGACTGCACCTTGCACTCCGTAGTAGAATAGTGTAGTAGAAAGAAAGAATATGACTCTTATAGAGATGGTAAGGTCCACGATGAGTTATTCAGGATGACCCTATTCATTTTGGGGACTCGCTTTAGTAACAGCGACTTATATTCTGAACTTAGTACCTTCTAAATCAGTACCTTCTACTCCCACAGAATTACGGACCGAACGTAAGCCTAGTCTAAAACACATTCAGATTTTGGGGTGTCCAGCACATATGCTGAAAAGAAACGCGAGTAAGTTGAAATTGAAAACATAAGTCTGTTTCTTTGTGAGGTATCCCAAAAGAATGAAGGGTGAACTATTTTATAATCCTAAGAATCAGAAGGCCATTGTTAGCACCAATACTCGATTCTTGAAAAAGAATTATATTATGGACCAAAGGTCCAAAAGTAATATTGTTCTGGAATAACTAAGAGAAAATACTAGTAGAACGGAAGAGGAACCACAAATCATTGATATTCCATTACCTCGTTGTGGTTTTGGGATTTGAGAGTTAAAAATGAGAGAATTTAAAGATGTTTTGAAAAATATTTTAAACACCTTGAAAACTAAATTTTGAAAACCCCTTTTGTTAAAAATAGAGTCGCCACTTAGTTTTTGAGAAAAATCAAGAAAAACAAAATTGGCTACTGATCTTGAAAACGTTAACTAGAGAAAAATGGTTCGTGGGCTAAGGTACGAATTGGGGAAGGTGTTAGGCACCCCGTTCGCCCAATCGTAAGGTTGGCCTCTACTAACCATCATTGGTTCTTTAATATGATTTCTCAAATGCATGCAAATAAAAAAATTGGGGGTGAAAAGAGAACATTCAAAATTAAGTATAGAAAATACATAAAATATGTACATAACACTCTAAAATAAATAAGTGTCAAAAAAAAAATCTTAAATCCTATAGCATGCAATTTCTATATAAATGATACATGAAGTATACCCACATGCAATATTGTCAAAAATGACTTAAACTATCATAATATGCAAAATAATAAA
>JAULJZ010125270.1:0-11081 GCA_032270985.1 Heliamphora pulchella
GTAGATAAGATGAGACCTATTTTTAAGAATTTACTTATGCATATAATTACTAAATATAACATAATAAAATGATAATTTCATTTTTCCATACAAAAATATTAACTCATATTCCTCAAGCTAACAGTAGATTAAATATTCCAAATCTTATCTCATAAATGTACAACCAATGTGTAAATTTTTTTATTTATATACAAAAACACAAAAGATGACACATTAAACGTATATAAGATATATAAAAGTTCATCTCAACCCACTCCTCTAATATCCAAATCTAAACTCAACCGTAAACCATGCTTTCATGCACACTTGAAAAGGAAACATTGTGAGGGTGCGAACAATCAACGTGCTCATAGGATATACAATCTTTGGATAAAGAGAAATAAGCTACAATTGAAAAATGCATGCATAATCACAATAAATCGTTACGTCTCATGTCCACTGATAGTTTCATCTCAAAGATAATTTGAATAAAATATGCATACTATGTACTAGCATGTCATAATGCATCTCGTGAGCACCTCGAACTCTTAGTTCTTCCACAATTTTAGCGAGAAGGCAACTCTTCTAGTCAGAAATCATACGCTTATAGCGATATCAGTACCGTGAGCCAATATTATCTGTACTGGCGCCTCCGGTCAAATTCTCATTTAAATGTATTGGCTCTTCGAGCCAAAATCCACATGTTATGCCATGATATATTCTAGTAAAGATATTTACGAAATCAGTATCATTAATTAATTACAATCTATTCAATTCTCATTAAAATATCTCAGTTGACACTATAAGAGATATATCACTATAAATCTACAATTATCATAATTTGCAAAGTACTCAAATATGAATCCATGATCGATAATATCTCAGTATCATGCCATTATAAATATTTGAATTGACAATATAAGAGAAATATCATAATGAATTCACAATAACAATGAAGTAGCAAGATATTCATATCTGAGTGTAAAGCAAAATAGTACAACAATTTTAATATAAAACATTTCACAACATATAACTTAACCTATACAAGATGAGAAAATACATAGAATTTACCACAAAATTACTTTATAGGTGAAATAATAGTATTTCCCTAATATATCATAGTCAAAGTGTTATAATTAAATAAATAAAATGATAAATCAAATATTATGAATGTGTATTCAAACATGCCCTATTATTTTTTTTCCTCTCAATAAGTACTACAATAATCATTTTAAACATACTTCCTATACCTATTTCATGGTAGAAAAATATAAAATTAATCTTTTCTGTAATAATATAATTCTAATCCAAATATTATAATATAATGAAGAAGAATTTTAGATAAAACTTAGCCAAAATATTAATCCAAAACTAATAAAAATAATTGAATAAATAAATAATAATAATACAATCGTAAAATTTACATATTCGTATAAAAAAAATTGAATTGTTCAAATTCCGACGACAGATTCTTCTTCCCTTTCTTCTTCAGCGCTCTCCCTATCTCTAGCTCTGCAAAATCTCTCCCTGAATCTTCGTTTATTTCGCACCGTTATTGTGCCTCTTTCTTTTCTTTTATAAAAAAATTAGTTAACAGTTTAATTTATAAGTTATTTATTATTTTTTATTTAGTATAAAAAATTTTAATAAATAAGATTTATCCTCATAAAAATTTTAATGCGCAAGATCCATTTAGGACAAAAATACCCTAAAACAGACAAATTTATATGTGCCTTTTCAAAATATGTATAAAGAATATAGGTAAATTTATCTATTTTTATTATCTGTGTTGATATGCAAAAATATAAATTTATCTGTTAGGCATAAATAAGTAGACAGATATATTTTTATATTTATATTATTTATGTTAATATGCAAACAGATAAATTTATTTATTTGTTATACAAAATAAATAAATATATTTATTTATAGAGTATTTTCAGAAGAAATCACGCAATTGAACCTTGCGCGTTAAAATTTTTATTGATGGATTTTACGCGTTAAAATTTTTTATTTTATATTTAGGTGAAATCCCTTTCTTTCAATGGTTTCATATCTGTCCTTATTGAGTAATTATTTGGTGATCCCAGAGTACCACGTGACAAATTTATATAGTATTTTCATATAATATGGTAGCAATAAATTTTTACAATAGAGACATAATAATTCACATTTTTTGAGTAATTAAAAAATAAATAATAATTCACATTATATAAATTATAATTATTTATTTATCAAAAATATTATATAATATCACCTGCCTAGCACTTTTAGAAGTACCTAATAATTTTCCATCCATGTCGCACCACACACCACGCATCACACACACACAGCACTCACACCACACACGCACACGTACACGCATACACACAGCACCACACACTTCCAGCACGAGCACACCACACCACCTGCCACACACACAACACACAGCACGCTATTCACCGTGCACACTTTCACAACACAGCACATCCATGTTTTCGTTCTTTCCTTTTTTTCTTTTTTACACCTAAGCATAAATTTATTTTATTGTAAATATTTACTTTCTCTAATTTATTTTAATTAATTATATTTTTAACACACAAAATTAATAATAATAATAATTATTATTTAATTTCTTTTAAAGTAACACACTAATATACTAATAATACTAAATAAATAAATAGATTGAGATGAATCTCACATTGGGTCTCTCGTGCTAGGGTTTTTAGGGGTGCGAATTACTACATCTGACTCACTATATATATTATCCCTTCTAATAATGCATTATGATATGTCAATCTATATTTGTAGATGTATTAGATATTACCCTTACCTAAAAACACTTTAAAATTTTTAATATGTTATTTTTATTAATAATTTCTTATTTTAAAACTTTTTTACCAAATAGATAAAATTATTTTTTTAAAATTGTTAACTAAAAAATTATAAAAAAAGACTATCAATCAGAGTCTAAATATATTAAGTGAGAATAAAAATAGTTGCTTAGGCACGAATAAAAAATATTTTAAGGACACTATATGAAACATGCTTATCTATTTAATAATATAACAAATAAAATAATATTAATTTATTTTTATTAAGTAGATAAAAAAATTAAAAAATAACTATCTAAATATATATCAAACATGTTTATCTTAATAAAAAAAAGAAAAAAATGTATATGAAGTATTCATAAAGTACGTTTTTGGAATGTGCAAAACCCGCTCTCCAAGCAATGATGGTGTAGAGTCGTTACACTTGGTGTCTGAATCTGTAGAGTGAAAAGATCTTTAAAAAAAATTGATAAATAAATCATAACTATTGATTAAGTGTGGAGGTAAAATAACCCTTGAATATATCATGGAATACATGTCACATTAACCAAGCTAACTTGTTATATAGACATATAAATGTTTCAAGCCGTATCACATGGAGATAAATCCTATATATTCTTGTGTGATTGCTAGTTGTTTTCTTATGGTTTGTTTCTTTATATTTTTTTTAGCTCATCTTAATAAGAGAATCAAAAATTATAAAAATAATTTTAAAAAATGATAAAAATTTATTAAAAATAAAAATAAATAAATATACAAATATGCAATTATCCGACAGAGAGAATTACGGGTTAGGTCAGTAGTAAGTTACCTGTCCCCACATGATGTGGGGAAATGAATTAGGGTGGCCTAACATTATTTTGCCTTTCTTTCATAAGTGATATCTGTATGGATGGAGGGTCCTGATGTGAGAGATACTTACAGCAAGACTGTATAGCTCATAGCAGAAGGTGTTGTAAGTTTAAAGGTATTTTATTTTCAATTTTGAAATTTAACTAAAATCTTTCATTAGGTTGAACTCGTCAAGTATGTAATTTTTATAAACAAATCAGTTTAATTGAACATCACTACCTATGTGATCAAAGTATGTTTGTTTTGAAAAAACTAATTGACTTATAATATTTTGAAAATAAAGTGTCAAATAAATATATTCGGATCATATGACTAACAATGTTCAATTGATTTGATGTTTACAGAGATTATTTACTCGACGATTTTAACATAATAAACAATTTAAATTAAATTTTAAAATTTTAAGTAAAATACCTTTAAACTCACGGTACCTCCTACTTTGAATGACTCAGCTCAAGAACCCAAATCGAATGGATGGGCTATAAACCTAATGTCAAGAACACGTCTTTGTAGGAATGGGAGAAAAGGGTTATACCAAAAATGATTGGAATGATGAGATTCTCTCCGTTCAGTTAACAGTAATGAAAAATAAAGTATAAAAAATAATTTATTTATACTTTTTTTAAATGTTCAGTTGTTAAGAAAGTAGTGGGATCCACAATTTTTTATTTTTTTTTCAAGAAACACTTTTCTCCAAAATGCATCCCACAAAAAACATGAGATTTTTCATAATAAAAATCTTAGGATGCGTTTGGTTACGTTTTTTAAAATTGTGATTTGAAAATTATTTTCTAAAAATAAATTTGAGAAATAAATTCATAATATTTTAGAAAAAAAAAATGTGTTTGGTGTATTACTTTTAGAAATCTTAACATTAACCTTAACTCTAATCCTAATTCTTGTTGGCTCCAAATCAAGAAAAGAAAGAGAAATGGACAATTGAGACGCTGACGACGGAGACGTCAGCGACGATTGAGATGGTGACCACTAAGAGAATAACTGAGAGAACGACGACGATCTAAAAGGACGACCACAACTAGAGGAGAGGACGTTGACAAAGGATGAGAGATGATAACGATTTAGAGGAGTAGACGACAACAGAGGATGAGAAACGACGACAACGACTGAGAAATTTAGCTCGTCAATTTTGAGAGGACGATTGAAAGACGACGATAAGGACGACTGAGAGATTTGACTCGTCAATTTTGATAGAACGATGATGAGATCTGGCTTGACAACGATTAGGATCTGGCTCGACAACGACGACTATTGAGCTCGTGATGGACTTCTCTTGTGTTTTGAGAAATTTGGGAAAAAAATGTACTTGAATAACTCACTTTTTTGGAAACTATTTTGTAAAAATTGTTAACAAATACATTTTTATTATTTTTGAACAACAATTTTCTTAAAAGTGAAAATAAAAAGTGTAACCAAACATGCCCTTGGCTTCTGGCCAAAAACTACACTTTTATATTTTTCTCTTCATCAAATATTTTATTCACTTATATTATTTTTTAATTTTTATAATGTTTACATAAATCAAACAATGTTTATTATTATCCTTTACTTTATTTTATTTATTTATTGTGTGCATTTATTTATTTATTCATCAAGCATTTATTGTGCAATTTGATAGTTTAATTATTTTGATTTTTTTTGGTTCTATATTTTTTCTTTTCTTGACAAATGAATACTAAAAAATTAATTTTCTTGTAAAATTATGTTGTCAAATGAATACACATAAGAAAATAAAATTTTTTTTCTTTTATTTTACTTTATCTCTCTTTTCTTGAGAATAACTTTCTTGTGTAAGATTCCTGACAAGTAAACAGAGCCTTAAGTTGAAATTTCAACCTCTATTCTTGCTTCATCTAGATAATTTAAATTGTTTATTTATAACATTTATTAAATAGATTATTCATACAAAAATTAAATTATTTAATTAAATGATTATAAATGTATGTTTAAATTTTATTTTTATTTTTTAAAAAAGATGAGCAACAAATATAATTTTAAAATTAAATTATTTATTTTTAAAAAATAAATGTAATATGATTATGCAATTATAGTTTTTCTATCAATCTTATTATCATGGTGCTTCGTTTAGAGCAATTCCAGCAATCCTAGCAAAAATAGCTATTTAAAATTTTACTTTATTATTTTAACTAGCCACTTTTTTTTATTGTGCATTTTAACAAGACTCTCTACTTTAAAATATTATTTTTTTCATTTATTCTTTCTTTTTTCTTTTTTTTTTCTTTTTCCTTTTAGTACAATTATATTTTAACAATAGTCATATTTTCACCAATCATATTTTTCAAAATCCTCTATTATGGCAATTCTCTCTTTAAAAAATTATTGTGACTACTTTGTTTACTCGCAATTTTGAGTGCTTATAAAATAATTTGAGTTAATAATAGAAATAATTTAAAAATATAATAGGCCGAGCAAAATTGTGATAGTATTATAGTATTACCATAGCTAAAATAAATAAAAAACTAAGTTAGCTAGGCTGGTGAAGATGTTGTTACAAGTTACATAATATATGTATATTTATTATAACTGAAACTAATAACTTATAAATTATAGATTGTAGATTATACATTGTAGCATAAATTGTGAATATTTAGTAAATATTAACTGGTAACTAAAATAAAATAAAAAGTAATTTTAATTTATAGCATAAGTTATGAGTATTTTTAAAAAAATTATAATTTATTGTTAAAATTAATAATAAAAAGTTAAAAATTGATTCGAGAAGCGACGCCAAACACCCCATTGCCTTTTAGCTAGATAGATTCCTAATTAGAGTGTGATTCCATTCTCATACCTAAAAATGTTTGTGAATGTAAAAAAAAATGTCACATGTACCCCTTCTAAGAGTATGCCTAGTAACTGATTTACAAAAATTCAAAATAAGTACTCATTTGGTGTTTCCTAAACTTGAAACTACGTGAATTTTTTCTTTACAAAATGCCCATCAAAAAATTTTTATATTTCCTTTTAAGATTTTAAAAACACAATTTGAAAATCACACAATTTTCTTACTCTTTTTTTCATTCAGTTTTTAATTACATTGTAATTGTTTTAATTTCTTTTTAAATTTACAATCTCTCTCTCTCTCTCTCTCTCTCTCTGTTACGACCCGAACTCTAGGAACCCGTGAACTCAACCGAAATCGTCATGCATAAAAGTTATCAACAAAGACTTTCGTTCACTATAAGATTGAGTTTTAAGCTTTTTTAAGAACAAAACTTTGTTTTCTTCATGCAACCATAATAAAAAAAACCTTATTCTAAAGATATACATACATTCAAATGCCAAATAAAATTTTCAATTTTCAACTATTCATTTACAATACTTATATCATTACAATTATCTACTTCACTTTCTGTACAATCTTAATGTAAATACTAAAAAATACTAGATATTTTGTCTAGTCCTTTTTCATATGCATCCTCTGCCCTGCTATTGCCCCGGATTCTCGAAACCTAAAATAACTTTTGTATACATGCATGAGCCGAAACTCGTAGGATAAAGACTAACTCTAATGCTAAGCATGATTTGTGAAATGTAATGGGTGCAACCGAAATAAAATGTAAGCTTTACCAATTCGTTATTTATTCCCACGTACACCAATTTATTCATATTATTATCTCATCACCCCTTTCTTTCTTTTTATTTTTTTACAAAAATCGTATCACATTTTTATTACCCGATTTATCACAAAATCGTATCACAATAATGAACCGGCATCGGGTGCAGCTTATAGAAACCTCTTCCTATTAATTTTCAATAAGCTACGCGAAACCATTAGGTAATAGATAGCTCTACAACTCACAACGACGCAACATCACATTTCGGGAGCTAACTCGTGGGCATGTGATCCCCATCTTGTGTAAGTTTTCGATCTTTCATCGCGGAGCTGCCAGCCCAACTTAACTCGCATCCATCCATACGGTTCATTATTAATTCATAACGTTCAAATTCACAAATCTGAGAGTTCAACCCACGTCTCCCAAGCATTTTCATACATTATCATTTGATGCCCATATCAAATTTCCCATTTCATTTTTTTTCTCATCAAATTCCGTTTGAGCATTTAAGTTTCTTTTCATGTCATGTGCATCATAGCTTCCGGTACACAATTTCATAGAATTCATGTTTCATTTACCAACTTCATAAAGTATCCAAAAAGTAGTTTCATAGCAATCACATCATTTAAAGGAAAAAGGCATGCACCCATTGTAAGCATATGTAGATAAGTTTGAAATCCATTTTTCTTTCCAACATTAGATATTTTAAACGATAACCATGCCAAAACACAACCCTCACATACCCATTTTTACAAACCAAAACCCACTAAAGCCTGCTTTTAGTCAACCTGATTTAAAAACAAAAATAAGTAACGAGTTCAAAATCTTTTTCAAATACGTCCAACCGAGGGTTTAATTAGTTTAAAAGGATATTCCAAATTTTTCAAGAGCTAAACCTTTGAACAAAACACCAAAAGTTTTAAAAACAGCTAGACCGATCGATCGGTGAAGAGACCGATCGATCAGTCTCTTGCTTGCACAAGAGAACCGAGAGCCTCAAAGGACCGCTCAATAGACCAATCGATCGGTCTATCGATCCGTCCTGCTCCACATCTTTTTCCAAGCAAAAACTTTATTTTCAACATTTAAAAGATTTTTAAGTACTTTTCAACACATTTTAGGCAAAGAAAAACCATTTAAAAAGAATGAAGAATCATTCCAAAACCTCCCCCGAGGCACAAGAATTTATATAAAGGAGAAGAAATTCAATCGAAAACCTTTTTGTACAATAAACTCTTGAAACCATGATTAACCATTTCTTGAAAATTCTAATTTTTTCAAAATTTCATGTTTCCTCAACTCACTCTACAATCCTTAAAGTTAGTTAGAATTCCAACCTTTATTCATTTTGTATCAAATTACTTTCAGTATAACAAAACCCAAACTCCCCAATTTTGTTCGTTTTTCATGAAATCCTTGCATCCTAAATACTTAACTTAGAAGTCTTACATTCCAATTTTCTCAAAAACCCAACTCAAGTCAATTTTATATAACTTGATTAATGACTGTCTTAGAATTAACCATTTTATAGTCGAGAAAACGGCCGACGATAAATTCTTTCATCCCGACGTCTTTAATATTGTATTTCCTGTCAACTGTCTAAGGATTTTCACAATTCTTTTGCATAATTCTTGGTACAATAAACACTATATATTGCATTATCCAAGCCATTGAGGACATAGTTCCTACACAAGAAGTCGGTATGTGTCCATGCTTCCACTGCGGCAACAATTACCTATTAGATTCATCTTCTTTCAGTACATGCGCATCATATTGAAGAAATCTCGCCAAATTCAGAATGGTCAGATATAAGTATATTCTATTGCCACATTTTGAAATTAGTCCCATTAAACTTTTCGGGCTCTCACCCTTTGGACCTTGAGATGACCCGTGGTTAGAATGCTTCTTTTTCTTATTGTTGTGGGTCTGTCCTTGCCCTTGTTTTCATCTTTGAGCCAATTTTAAAATGAAATCCATACACCGATTAAGATGGATCGAGGTGATGTTGTAGTCATTGCCGTGAATATATTAAGAATATATATTTGGTTGATCAAAACTATCAGGTATTTAATGAGAAAATGACTTCTAAAATCGTACAGTTGGATATGAAAATTTGAAGGCAACATCTCTTGTTTCACATTGAAAGTTTAAGGAAAACTTAGTGGGTATATATAAGACAACCTTAGACTAAATAGAGGGTCCCTCAGGGGTATATAGTTTTTTTTGGACTGGGAAAGACCTACCTGAGTGTGAGCTTGGGTTGGGGCTGAACCCAACTACACGCGTATACAGAAGAAGAACAGATTCTATCAAAGATGAGGAAATTAAAATTAAACAATATGAATGGAAAACAAAAAACTTACATAACTTTGACTAGAAATAGTTGGAAAAAGAGACTAAGGCAAGTGTATCAGACTTTATTCTTAAAGCAAATTTGCCCCTTGCTCTGGTGCTTACGGGTTCAAACTTCTGTCTCCTAGGACTATTTAGTCTTTAGCTTGCAGAAGAAGCACTACAATCTGCTTGCTCAGCGAACCAAACAATGGTTTGACTCTCTCTCTTACTGACTATAGAATGCAGAAAATGCAAAGAATAGAAGGAAGAAGTGAGTGGGTTTGGAAGGACCCCTACGGGGTTTATTTATAGTTGAAAAAGCACCAATTCAGACAGGTTTGAATCGGTGCTAATCGAGTCAGTTCGTAATTTGAACACATGTGCGCTTGTTTGGAAAGGACCAGTTCGGTTGAAACTTATAACGGTAACAACAAACACCAACATTTAATAAATATTTTTTAATTAAATAAAATCTCACCAAAAAATAAAATCTTATTCAAGGACCCACTTGCACCTAGCCCGAGCACGAGCCCAGGCCTAGGCTTATAGTTGAAAAAGCATCCGTTCGGATAGGTCCCAACTGATGCGAACCGAGTTAGTTCATAATTTGCAGAACAAAGCACATATTTGGAAAGAACTAGTTCAGTTCAAACTTATAATGGTAACAGCGAGCACTAACATTTAATGAATATTTTTTAATTAAATAAAATTTTGCCAAAAAGATAAGATCTTATCCGATGACCCACACGCACTCGCACCTAGGCCCAAGCCCGGTTGGGCGGGCGGGCTGTTGGCAACGCACACTCGCGCATATGTTGTTGGGTTTAGAAGCAGCTCGAGCTCCCACTCAGGTAGGTCTGCCCCGTCTATAAAATTGGGTACCTTCAATGGACTCTCCCCTTAGTCTAAGGTTTTCATATCCGTACCCACCAAGTTTTCCCTAAACTTCCAATTTGGGACAGGAGGTGTTACCAGCAAATTTTCATATTCAATTATATGACTTTGAAAGACATTTTCTCATTCAATACTCAATGATTTTGATCAACCAAATACATATTCTTAATGTACTCACGACGATGAATGCAATGCTACCCCAACCTATTTTAATCGGTATATGGGTTCCACTTTAAAATTGGCTCAAATATGACCAAAAAATTAAAAAAAAAATTCAATTCAAAAAAATCTCCAACATGAATGAAAAAGACGAAGGAAAGATGCAAAAAGATGCTGACATAGAGAGCGTACAAAACGAAAATCATCTGTATAAATATAGATGATTTTTTGCTTTGAATCTTTCCCTGTAATAAACTATCGGACTTAATAGTCAGTAAGTGGATGTGATGGTGCAAAGAAGGTCATCATTTCATCCTCAGCTGTGCTAATTGTTAATCATTCAACAGTGCAATTTCTTAGCTTGTATGTTATTCTTTTATCACTTTTCTTTTGATTTTTATTTGGCATATTTTTAGTCTTATTCCGTAAACAGAGTAAAACTGTAACATAAGTT
>JAULJZ010125292.1:0-11080 GCA_032270985.1 Heliamphora pulchella
CTTATATGGGTCTATATTCCCAGTGAGTTGGATAGCGGTATTATTTATATGGCAAATATTAATTATTGACGGAATTCCCGTCCCAATAGATCGGAATTGACGATACCCCCTTAAAAATGCTTATAAGTTTTGACCAGACCAAACCCTACAGGTGGATTTAATTATCCGGCGGTCAAATAAATTAAGCGGAAGGACTTAAGAAATATCATGATGCCGATTAAATTAATTTGTCAGTAATTAAATTTAATTGGCGGGTATCGAGAATCTTAACTTGGAGAAAAATGGTAAGCATTTAATAACAGGAGCTCAATGCAAGAAGATCTTGAGATTATGGGTCAGAGTGCAATTATAATTCTTTGGTGGTGTGAACTGTAATTCAGTAGTTTATGAAAATTACAGAAATCGCTGCATGTCTTTCCATAATTATAGAGAACCCTAGTAGGTGTCTGTGTTCCACTGGAAATCTAAATCATAATGACTCCCCAGGTCCCTACTGTAACCCTATATATATGCGGGTAGGCTGAACCAGTTTGAAGATGATTTCATATTATTATTATTGTGATATTATTTTTATCTTTTAAGACTTAAATATATCAGGGTTCTACCGGTATGTGTTCTCGGATGATCGTAGCCCATACTACGTTTGAGGATCGCGTAAGGGAATACAGTATCAGATCTGACCGGAGTTTCAACTCGGAATCAAGTCATAGTTGAAGATTAAATTGACAAAAGGTATTCTTCTAAATTAACTTTGGTTGCACGAGTCTATTTTTGATTGTTCGACGTCAAAAAATTATATCTGGAGCCCGTTTCGACATTTGCCCGTCCAGTTAATTTTTTACCAAAAATTGTTTGTAAAAACAATGATCTTCGCAATTTTGCCTCAAACATAAAAAAAATTATAATTGCACTCCCAATCATATTCTCAAAATCGTAGTATTCGAATTCATATTATTAAATGCTTATTTATTCTCCCCACGTTAAGATTTCTGATATCCGCCGATTAAATTAAATTACTGACAATTATATTTAATCGGTTTCTTATATAAATTTCTTAAGACCTTCCACTTAACTTATTTGATTGTCAAATTATAAAATTCACCTGTAGGATTTGACTCGGTCAAAACTTATATGTTTACTTAAGGGAGTATTATCAATCTCAATTTTTTAGGACGTGGATTTCGTCAATAATTAATATCCACCATATAGTTAATACCGTTATCCAACTCACCGAAAATATAGATCTGTAAAAGATTGCACCCTTTAATGAATCAAAGTAACGAATATTAAATATACATAAATAATTAATTATTTTACGATTAAAAGCATAAACACTCATAACAACCATGGCAAGTAAATTAATTTATAAAGTCAGTATAAAATTAATTATCCCAACTTAGTCTTGTTCAATACACACAAAGTGTACTAGCATAATGAATCGAAACAATTTTTAAAATAATTTTTTTTCCTCGTAATCAAGACAGATTTACTAAAATATTGTACTACAGCCGTACCGATCGTGTGTTCAAATCCATCTAAACTATGAACCATGAACCAAAAAAAAAAACTTGTATTTCACAAAAACTTTTAATCTGATTTTCTGTGTGCAAGACGAACTTTACACACCAGATTAAATATTATGTAGAATAAAAGACACCCATGCACAATATTAAATAAATAATAAAATGTATACATTGCTCATTAAGATTCTCATAAAATAAAAAAATTAATTTTATTAAAAAATAAAATTAAATACTAAAACCAAATCCATGATTTTTAGTGTGTAACTCTAACATAATTTTGTTAAGAATAATTATAAATTTTAAAAATAGATCGTAATAAAATATTAAAAGAGAAAATTGAACAAGACACTGAGATTTATTGTAGTTTGGCTTCTTCCAAGCCTACGTTTACTTCTCAAGACTCCCCTTAAGAATTTGCACTAAAATCGAATGTTTCACAAGCGCATTCAAAAACTTTTACAGGCTGAAGAAGTTTCTACAAACAATCGATTGTTTTTCTAAACTCTCTTAGACTCTTTTTTAAGATGGTCTCACACTCACTTAAAGGATTATAATGGTGACTTACCCTCATTTACAATAAATGTGATTGAATCAGAGATTCACTAACTAATATTCCTTACTATGATTAGAAATAAATGTGTAAGGGAGTGAGAGTATTGGGCTGGAGGAGTTATGAGCAGTAAATGCTTCTTCGAAGAATATGAGCTTTCAATGCAAGCAAATAAAAAAGTGTCCATAGATTTGAAACTTTAAAAATTAACTCCTTTTATAGCCTACTAAAATAAATGACCGTTGGTAGGTTGGTGGATATAATAAATGCTTTGAAATATTACCGTTGGAACCATCGCGTGTTTTTAAATTCCGTAGGTGACGACACAAAATAATCTAGGACTTAGTTTTTGGGTAATCGTGTTGACTCAGTTCTTCGTTAGTGTTGACCTTATTTCTACATTTTTATCACCCACACAGTGGTGTTGACTCATAGATTATTTGGTATCGACCCATGCATTTTTTAATTTTTTCAGTTGGGACCTTGGTGCTGACTCATATCAGAGTTGGTGTCGACTCATGGCTTCATGGTCTACTCACGATGTCGACTCAAGCCTTCGTTGGTGATGACTTTGATGAGAGACTTTGCTACTGGAAATTTGGTGTTGACCCATCTTCGATTTGGTGTTGACTCTGGATCTGAGACCCTGACCTGTTTTTTTTTCCGGCATTTTTCGACCTGCATTTATTGTTTTCGCTTTTTCGTATTTATATGCCTTCTGATGCATGATCAGGATTAGATACACATGCGGGACAGGTTCCCGGGCCCATGGGATGTTACGGTGCGACTTTCGAAAAATTTCAAAAAAATAGATATTTTGGAGGCCTATAAATTTTGGAGTTAGATATTTTCAAAACTTCTCCAGTAAGTTTTTTTTTCTCTCTGCCTTCTCTCTAACTTCTCGGGGGCCCGGGGTTCGATTTTCAATGATCCAACAGCGGATCCTTGCTTTTAGTACGGTGGGCTACGTGTTCATCCGGACGAAATTTTATTTCGGCGAAGCTCGATTTTGCACGTGATTTGAGGCGTCGAGTTTTTAACTCACCGAGGTAGGATTCTAGACTCTACTGCTATATAAGGGTGCGACATGTAATCGTGTGTGTTTTTAACGGTTAAATTGCTGTAGATCTGATTTTGTTTAAAAGTTAGGTTTTTGAGCTAAAAATCGTGTTTCGACTATTTTGATAGATGGAATCGGGGATCAGGTGTTTCTTTCGTGGTTTTGAGCTCAGTCTTAGGCACGTGTATGTCTGAGAGCGTTGGATGGGAGTTTGGAGGCTTCGATTCAAGACTTGGAGGTTGAAATCGTAGCTTTAAAAAAATGATTTTTGGGCTTGGTCAGTCGACTGAACTCATAGGTTCAATCAACTGGATCATAGTTCTTGGGGTTCAGTCGATTGGACATTGAGGGTCAGTCGATTGAACCGTGTGTTTTAGGTGTTCTGTGCTTTTCTTGTGTGTTTTTCAGTCGACTGGGGGTTGGATCCAGTCGACTGAAGTTCTGGGCTGTTGGTTTTGTGATTTTGGTTGGGTCATTGGGTTTTCAATTGGTTTTCAATGGTATTCGGTTGATTGATTATGGGGTTAGTCAATTGCAATACTGTTGGATGTCTTTTGGGGTTCGGTTGGTTGGGTTGTGGCTTTGGGAGTCGTGTCGTGGCTTCGGGCGTTCGTTTAGGTGTCGTCCTCGGAGATGACGGGCATGGTTAGATGCGGGTTATTGGGGCACGGTTATGTGCGTGGTGCTTGCGCCTCGTTGGTTGTGGGGCGTGTTAGGGCCCGTGGCACCTTTAGAGAAAATGTGGTGTTAGTGACCTCATAGTTTAAGGGGTTTGGTGTAGCCTTTCAGTTAGGCTTGGTTGTGTGGGTTGCCGGTTGTCCCTGTGAGTGGATGTCGGGTTTTGTGGTAGGTGATGTCACGGTTTGAGATTATATGATTATGTGCGCTTATAGCTGGCTTTATGCATTTATAACTGTGATTTGTTATGTATGGATTATGTAAGTGAATTACATGATTTTGGTATCGTTACGTGTACTGTGGTTGCATGCTTTAAAACTCAGAAGTTTTATAAGCATGGCTATGTGGAATGTGAGGAACGGATGCATGTTGCATGAGTTGCAGCTATTGTGTGAGTCGCGTGTGTATCATATCACGTGATTTGTGTAATGTAGTGATAATACGTGGCTTTATGCATTTAAACCTATGCATGTTTTGATGCGATTTTATCCTATGGTTTAGGCATGTGTAGGGATGCCCATTGATACATAGATTTGTATTTGTTTTGCATACGTGGGGTAGATATTGGTCTCTCAGTGAAAGTTCGTAAAGATATGCATATGAGGGGCGAATAATGGTCCCACGGTGAAAGTCTGTGAAGATATCTGTTGGCTCTGGTTAACTAGGTCTTAGTGAGGGCGGATAATAGTCTTACGGTGATAGTCCGTAAAGATATCTGATGAGAGCAGATAATGGTCCTGTAGTGAAAGTCCGTGAAGAAGTGTGTTGCACGGGTTGTGTGTGTTGCACGGGTTGTGTGTGTTGCATCGTTGGAGGCTGTGATCCTTCGGTGAAAGTTTGAGAAGATACATGGATTGCATGAACTGCATTGTGGGACGGATAGACCAATTTTCAAATTATTTTTAAGAGTCGTGTGAATCGCGATCTAAAAACTATTTTTCAACTGTTTTCAGGGCTCTTGTGAGTGAGTCAAAAGATGGTTTATATCATCGCTTTTCCGTTTGCATGTGAAAATTATTTTAAAAGCTTGAAAGAGAGTCTAAAACTGCACCTCGTTTTCCTAGCATGTTTAGCTTATACTGCATGTCTGTCTAGTTTCTGCTGAGCTTTGGCTCACGACGTGAGATTTAATTTTCTTCAAGTACCGGTCACGCAGGTTGATCTGGAGGTGCCGGAGAGGTGGAAGAGTTGTAGTCTTCCTTTTTGTTCTTTCTGTTACATGTATGTTGTAACATATTTTTTCAGTGTTGGAACCGTGTAATGTAAGCCATTTGGCGATTATATACAATACATGTATAGTTTTATATTGACAGTGTATTCTCGGGTTGGTTGTTTGTAGGTGTTTCACGTGACCCGGAGTTTGGGGCGTGAAAAATTGGTATCAGAGCTCTGAGTTTGAATACCAAAGAGCCGTGGGAAAAGGTTGCATCACCGTGTGAGGTTAATTGCGAATGCTTGATTGCATGTGTTTAGACGCTTTGATAACATGAACGTGTCAGCATATTAGATATGTGAACGATGTGTATATGTGAGCATGGAGGTTCAATCTTAGGAGTGATAGTCCTGCCTTTGGGCGTTTGGATTAACAAACTTGAGAGCCAAGTTAGAAACGCGTTTAGTTGACGTGATTTCTAGTAAGAAATTTGAGTAGGTTATCCAGATAGACGTGTCATTCTTGTTGGTTCTCCTCGGTATGTGGGGTTTTGTTTAGCATGAACCTATGTGCTTATGTGGTTTATGCTATGTGCTGCATCTCATGTTCTTTCTTTTTAGTATAGATGCGATGTCTACGAAACGAGGGCGAGGCCGTGGTCGAGGCAGTGGCCGTGGTATTGGCTAAGGAGATGTTCCTATCCCTGATGCTGGGGATGCAAATGCTCCCATGGGACCGATGGATGCGACAGAGTCGTTGCGTGTGCTGGCGGGTTCTATCCAGCAGTTGGTTAGAGGTGAGATCGTTAGAGAGAGAGAGAGAGGGAGTACCTGAGGCGAGGGCTACAGTAGCGATGCGGGAGTTCAGGCGCATGGATCCACCTATCTTTGCGGGAGATCCTGATCCTATTGTGGCGACCCAAAGTCTTTGTTTTCGAAAGAAACCTTTGTGTCGACTCATAATTATGTGGTGTCGACCCTTTTAAGTTAGAGTCAAAAAATGACTTGAAGTTATGGTGTCTACCCATTGTTCTTTGGTGTCGATTCATTGAGTTTCCCGGTGGGTGTCTATGTGTTGACTCATGTAACTTTGGTGTCGACCCTTAGAACCCGAGGTTTGAAACCTAGATGATCACTTAGTGTCGACTCAAAATACTTTGGTGTCGACACAAGTTGAATCCCATAAATGGACTAAGGTGTCAACTCATTCTTTATTGGTGTTAACTCAACGTGGATCCCGGTTCAATACTGGAGGTGTTGACCTAAACCTGTGTGCTGTCGACTCATTTGAGTTCTTCAAGCATCTCAAACAAAGCAGTTAAGGTGTCGATCCTAAACTCCAATAGTGTCGATATACTTGAATTTGTCAAGTGTGCTTTGTCACAAAGTGTCAACTCAATTATCAATTGAAGTCGACACAAAATATTCTTTTCAAGAACATTAAGTGCCAATCCATTTGATGCAAAATGTCAGCACAAATGGCATATTGTATTGACTCATTTGGTATGTAGTGTCGACATTACCTTTTTGAAAATATTTAAATATAATCTTTTTAAATTAATTTAATTTAAAAAATAAATTATTAAAATCATCAAAATCTATTTAAAATGCCCTTGGGCTAACAATTTATTTTGAGATAAGTTCTATTTACTTTTTAATTATTCTAAAAGATCGTATTTTTAAAAGTTATTAATGACGTAGACAATTTTATCCCTGTTACATAAATATGTAATGGGTAATTAAAGAAAATGATAAATACACCTTAATGACATGACATTGATATTTAAATTTAAATTTAAATTTTTGATTTTAAATTTACATAACTTTTGTTATATATATATTTAATAATATTAAATTTAGAACTTATTTTTCGTAAATTATAAAACAAAATCCATATTCAACATAAATTTGAAAATATATTAAAAATGAAGAATTAGAAATTTCTCATTCTCACAAAAAAATGAGAAATTAAAAAAAATTAAATGAGAACTTTCTTAATTAACATTTTAAATTTGAAATTAGTATTAAATATACAAATGCGATACGAAATTAAACATTTATCATTTGTTAAAAATGAGAAATAGTCTTCAATATACAATGTATAATAATAAAAAAACTAAATAATGATGAAACTAACTTCCAAGAAATGAAAATTTTCATTTTACATGTAGAAAATGAAAACATTCTCATTTTCTGTAATGAGTTATCATTTAAAAATTTTGTAACTTAAAAAAGTGCTAACATTATTAAAGAAATACAAAAAGCTACTGAGATAAAAAAAAATCTATACTTAGTTGACAGTTGTAATTCAAATTAAGTTTCAATTACAAATAAGTAGTACAATAAAAAATATTATCGCTTGTACTTTATATATATATATATATATATATATATGTTAATCCGTGTCTAAAAACATTCACCATTTTTTTAAAAAAATTGCTCATGCATTTTTATATTTAATTTTAAGTTTTATTTTTCAAAGAATAATTTATATATAAAAATAAAAAGAGAAAGAACCAACATATTAACAAATAAATTGTCATTGAAAATGTAATATAAATATTTAAAATAGAAAAATTCAAATAATAAAAATATTGCAATTAAGAAAAGTGAAAAATAGAAAACTTTAACAAATAAGAGAGAGAGAGAGAGAGAGAGAGAGAGCATTAGAGCACTTTAATTAGAGCTAAAGTTGTCCAAAATACTAATGACTTTTAAAAATAAAATCTTATGAGATAATTTAAAAGTATACAAGACTTATATCTAAACAAATACTAAAAATAGAACACTTTACTAAAGAAAAAATTTACGTGTATACTTCATTTTTATTCTATGGAGACAATTTTAATGAGCTCCATTATTAGTGCTGGTGTGGAACTCATCTAAAACTTATGTAACTTATATCCATAGAGTAAAATATGAGGTAATATGAGATGTCCGTAACTTTGCTCTTTACTAAATCTCTTCTTTTCATATAGTATAGAATTAAAACAAAAAAATTATATACTCATAAAAAAGTACACACTTATGATATTAATTTAAAGTGTTTATCTTTATTATTTTGCGTCAATTAATTTAAAGTGATTAAATTTTGTTATAAGTGAATAATTTTAACTAATATCCTACATTTTTAAATTAAAAAATAAAAAATGGCATCCCACGTTAGTAATCACTCTCTTCCTTCTATTTCTTTCATGCGTTATTCTTAGATAAATATTTCATTTTGGTTTTACAATTCACTACCTCAAATTAGAATTTATTATTATTTTAGTATAAACAGATGCATAAGAATTCACTAAGTAGCTTTTGTATGGTTAAAAATATTTTGAAACCTTAATATTTAAAATTATCTTATTGATATAAAAAAAACTTTTTATAGATTTTTCAACTCTCTCTAATTTAAAAGAAGGAAAGAGTATATCAAAAAAAGTATTAATTTTCTAAGTTGCCTCACAAATTTCAAAAAATTGAATTAAAAACAAATTTAAAAAGCATTAAAAAGTATGTGGGGTTTTGTTTAGCATGAACCTATGTGCTTATGTGTTAGCATGCTTATGTGGTTTATGCTATATGCTGCACCTCATGTTCTGTCTTTTTCGTATAGACGCGATGTCTGCAAGACAAGGGCGTGGTCGTGGTGTTGGCCAAAGAGATATTCATATCCCTAATGTTGAGGATGCAAATGCTCTCCTAGTATCGATGGACGCGACGGAGTTGTTGCGTGTGCTGGTGGGTTCTATCCAGCAGTTGGTTAGAGGTGAGATCGTTAGAGAGAGAAAGAGGGAGTACCTGAGGCGAGGGCTACAGCAGCGATGCAGGAGTTCGGGCGCATGGATCCACCTATCTTTGCGGGAGATCCAGATTTTATTATGGCGACATAGTGGTTAAAGCTGGTGACGCGGATTTTTGATACGTTGCAGATTGAGGAGGACGAGTTACGAGTTTCCTTTGCTACTTTCCAGCTGAGGGGTGCTGCTCATGCGTGGTAGAAGTATGCCAGGACCATTGTGGGAGTCACATGGACAGCCTTTACAAGAGTGGTTATGGAGAAATACTTCCCTGTTTCGAAGAGGGATTTGTACAGGGATGAGTTCTACACTTTTACCCAAGGGGCCATGGATATCATGCAGTATGAGGCCAGGTTTACGAGCTTGTCCCAGTTTGCACCGGAGTTGGTGAGCACTGACGAGCTGCGATCTATGAGGTTCGAGCAGGGCTTGAGGCCAGCGATCAGGGAGCGTGTGGTTGCGATGGGACTTCGTGTATTCACAGAGCTAGTGGAGGCAGCAGCCAGGGTGGAGGACAGTATGACTGAGATTCGAGCTTCCAGGGAGGCCAAGATACCTCAGGGTGGTACAGAGGTGCAAACAGGTGGGCGTTTCAGCAAGAGACAGAGTTCCTCTGGTCCTAGTTTTCATCCATCTGGACCACAACAGTTCTCTACACCAGCACCATCAGTGGCTTTGTCGGGGAGGCCAGAGCATAGGAAGGTCAGATGTAATCGATGTGGATAGCCAGGGCATCGTGTATCAGATTGTCCACAGTCGATGTAGTACCTGAATTCACGGTTGAGGCAGTCTCAGTGTCCCATACCGGATCAGTCACAGGAGAGAGGGCGGCCTACTTGTTTTGGATGTGGTCAGACGGAACATATTTGGAGGAACTATTCCCAGAGAGAAAGTGCGCTGAGTACAGTGGGCGCACCAGAGGGTTCGTATGTGCAGGAGCGACAGCAGTATCCTGTGGTTCAGACTTCCCGGATGGCAGGTGGAAGTACATCAGTTCAATCGGTGTGGCAGTCGACAGCGTCGAGTTATGGCGGACAGGGCAAAGCGACATTGCCCCGAGCGTATGCACTTATAGCTCCTAGTTCTTCCTGGGCACCGGTTGTGCTGGATGATGCAGATATGCTTTCAGCAAGTAGAAGTACTTTCTGAGTCTGCAGGTTTTGGGCCAGTTCCTTTCTTGCATCTGTCTGGGTGTTTGTGATGGTTTCCGTGGGTGGTATGCTGTGTTGAGGCAGTGGCTGGTGATGATGTGAGGTTGAGGTGAGTTGTAGATCCTGAGTCTTTGAGATAGTTGGCCATTGTTTAGAATGTCTGACCTTGTTTGACTATATCCTAGGAATGGTTTGACTGACCATCTCGTGTGCCTGTGTTGATTGTGATCGACGTGGTTGTTTCTTTTGACCTTGAGTTGAATTTTGGGGGCGAAATTCCTTTAAGGGGGGTAAAGTTGTGAGACCCTAACTCGTTTTTTTTTTCGACGCGCATTTAGCGTTTTCGCTTTTCCATGTTTATATGCCTTTTGATGCATGATCGGGGTTAGATATGTATGTGGAGCAGGTTCCTAGGGCCATAGGATGTTGCGGTGCGACTTTCAAAAAATTTTTAAAAAAAAGATATTTTGGAGGCCTATAAATATCTGGAGTTAGATATTTTCAAAAGATATTTTCAAAACTTCTTCAATAAGTTTCTTTTTTCTCTCTGTCTTTTCTCTAACTTCTCAGGGGCCCGGGGCTTGATTTTCAACGATCCAACAGCGGATCCTTACTTTTGGCACGGTGGGCTACGCGTTTATCTGGATAAAATTCTATTTTGACGAAGCTTGATTTTGCACGTGGTTTGAGGTGTCGAGTTTTTAACTCACCGAGGTAAGATTCTAGATCCTACTATTGTATAAAGGTGTTACGTGTTACCGTGTGTGTTTTTAATTGTTAGATTACTGTAGATCTGATTTTGTTTAAAAGTTAGGTTTTGGGGCTAAAAATCGTGTTTCGGCGATTTCGATGGATGGAATCGGGTATCAAATGTTTCTTTCGTGGTTTTGAGGTTAGTCTTGGGCGCGTGTATGTCCGAAGGTGTTGGATGAGAGTTTAGAGGCTTCGATTTGAGGCTTGGAGGTTGAAATCGTAGCTTAAAAAATGGTTTCTGGGCTTGGTCAGTCGACTGAACCTATGAGGGTTAGTCGACTGGACCTTGAGGGTCAGTCGACTGAACTGTGTTTTGGACATTCTGAGCTTTTCTAGTGTGTTTTTCAGTCGACTGGGGGTTGGGTCCAGTCGACTGAAGTTCTGGGCTGTTGGTTTTGTGGTTTTGGTTGGGTCCTTGGGTTTCC
>JAULJZ010125303.1:0-11080 GCA_032270985.1 Heliamphora pulchella
GATTAATTGCGATATCGCCAGTACAAACCTCCTTTAGGGATAATTCTGGATAATTGTTAGTGTGGATCACTTCTCCATTTGAAGGATTCATTGCGAAACAATTAATTTGAAATTAGGTGATGGTTAACACATAGTTGCATATAATAGTATCCTCTCAATTTGAGTTACTACTATTATATACTGGACCGAAACTATATCAGTTATTTAATTTTATTTGGCAGGGTCAGTTGTCTAGATAGTAGAATTAAAATGAATTGTCCTGTCTAGTTTTATGAATGATAGTAAACGTCCTCCCATCGAGGTATGCTATTCTCAGGTTACCAGGCTGTTGGCGAATTAATTTTAAATTGGTAGAAAGAACCAAATTAAAATAAATTCAAAATTTTGCTCATCGTAATTAACGATTTTTTTTAATTATGTGATTCTCAGGATTAAAATGGCTTTCAACCCACTTGCTTTAATACTCAAAGAAAACAAACTAACGGGACTGAATTTCGTTGACTGAAAATGTAACTTGGATATAACTTTAACTACAAATGGTATTCCTTTAATATCAGAAAATACATTTGTTTCTGAAAAATGTTCTTCCTCTGAGCCGAAAGGCATGAAGAAGAAAATATTTTAGAAACAGGGAGACACGATTTTCAGGGTAGTTAGTGGGCTACGGACTGGTGTGAAAAAGTCAAAAGGCAGATGTTTTCACTGCAACCAGACCCGGCACTGGAAAATACTATGTTCAGTATTTTTCAGAAGGCAGAACAAACAGAGTAATTTCTATTCATTGGTTGTGAAAATATGTTTAGCGGTGTTATCTATCGGTATTTGGTGTGTAGATACGGGAGCCACTAATCATGTCTGTAATTCATTGCAGGGGTTCTAAAAAACTCGACAACTTAGTGATGGGGAGATTTACCTGCATATAGGTAATAATACAAAAGTAACAGCAGATGCAGTAGGAGATGTCACTCTCAATTTTGGTAGATATCGGATTTTAATATTGAGATATTGTCTTTATGTATTTGCCACTAGAAGAAACTTAGTTTCCATTTTTGGAATGACTAAAGATGGATATTTGGTTTATTTTAATAACTCGACGATTATTAAGGATAATAAACAAGGTATCTGTTCTGGTACATTGGTAGACGATCTTTATATTATTACTCTAATCTCTCCTACACTACAACTGACTGAAATGAATAACATATCTAATTTATCATATAAGAGAAAGTTTTCTTCTTTAATGAACTAAACGTTTTTTTCTTGCACTTACGCTTGGGTTATATTAATCTAAAAATGATAAACAGACTAGTAGCAGATGGACTCTTGAGTTCATTGGAATTGGAGGTACTTCCAGTCTATGAATTTTGCTTAGAAGGTAAAATGACCAATAGGCCCTTTTCGGCCAAAGGCTATAGAGCTAAAGAACCGTTGGAGCTGGTTCATTCTGATGTGTGTGGTCCTATAGCAATCTGGGTTAAAGGTAGCTTTGAGTACTTCATCAGTTTCATTGATGACTACTCAATGTATAGATACATTTACCTGATGCACCATAAGTTTGAATACTTTGAGAAATACAAAAAATTTAAGGCAGAGGCGGAGAAGCATCTAGGTAAAAGTATCAAATCACTACAATCTGACCGTGGTGGAGAATACCTCTTTGAAGAGTTTAAGGATTACTTGTCATTAGAGGGAATTACATCCCAGTTAACTGCACCTAGCACTCCATAGCAAAATGGTGTAGCAGAAAGAAGGAATAGGACTCTTATGGAAATGGTAAGGTCTATGATGAGTTATTCAGATTTACCCGATTCGTTTTGGGGACTCGCTTTAGAGACAGAAGCTTACATTCTGAACTTGGTACCTTCTAAGTCAGTACCTTCTACTCCCACAGAATTATAGACCAGGCGTAAACCTAATCTGAAACACATTCGAATTTGAGAGTGTCTAGCACATGTGCTGAAAGGAAACACGGGTAAGTTAGAACCGAGGACATAAGTTTGTTTCTTTGTAGGGTATCCCAAGGAAATGAAAGGTGGTCTGTTTTATATTTCTAAGGATCATAAGGTTATTGTTAGCACCAAGTCCAATTCTTGAAAGAGAATTATATTATAGATCACATGCCTAAAAGAAAAATTATTCTAGAAGAACTGCGAGAAAATACCAGTAGAACGAAAGAACAAGTCACTAATATCCCATTACTTCGTTGTAGTGAGAGAATTATCGAGACATATGCAAATCAAGAATAGGGTGCTGATGCATAGAGTTCTGATTCTGTACAACGTGTTACTGTTAATACACAAATACAGGTAGTGCCTCGTCGTAGTGGGAGGGTTGTTCATCAACTTGACCGGTATATGTTCTTGGGAGATTCTTTTGACAAGATCCCAACAGAACTAGATATCGAGCCCTATAACTACAATAAAGTACTTTAAGACAAAGATGCAGATCTTTGGCAAAAGACTATGAATTCAGAGATAAAATCTATATATTCCAATCAGGTCTGGGAACTTGTAGAATCACCTGAAGGGATAAAATCTATTAGATGCAAATTGACCTACAAGAGGAAGAGAGGAGCAGACGAAAAAGTTAAAACCTTCAAAGTTAGGATTGTTGCTAAAGGATTTACTCAGAAAGAATGGATCGATTATGAGAAAACCTTTTCGCCAATAGCCATACTTAAGTCTATCCATATTCTCTCATCTATTGCTACTCATTTCGACTACGAAATCTGACAAATGGATGTCAAGACAGCTTTTCTTAATGAAAGTATTGATAATTGTATCTATATGATATAACCAGACGAATTCATTATAAAGGACCAGGAACACATGTTGTGTAAGCTTAAGAGATCCATTTATGGATTTAAGCAGACATCAAGGTTTTGAAACACTCGATTTGATCAAGCCATTAAGTTTTATAATTTTGATCAAAGTCCGGATGAGTCCTGTGTGTACAAAAAGCGTGACAGAAGCGTGGTGATCTTCTTAGTACTTTATGTAGATGATATCTTACTCATCGAAAACGATGTGGGAGGCATTATCTACAGTTAAAATATAGTTATCTGGCTAGTTCGATATGAAGGACTTGGGAAAAGCCAGTCACATCATTGGGATCAAGCTTGTGTGAGATCGAAAACAAAGGATGTTGGGCTTATCACAAGCAAAGTATATCGATGATATCCTTGCTCGTTTTAGCATGCAAGATTCCAAGAAAGAATTTCTTCTTTTCAAACATGGAATCACTCTATCCAAGATCAGTGTCCTAAGACACCTGATGAGATGGAGAAGATGAAGATAGTTCCTTATGCTTCAGCAGTAGAAAATCTCATGTATGATATGCTTTGCACTAGACCTGACATCTGTTTTGTCATTGACATGGTTACTAGATATCAGTCTAATACATGGCAGGAGCATTGGACTGCGGTAAAGAATATAATCAAGTACTTGAAAAGGACTAAAGATTATATGTTAGTTTACCAGACAGACAGTCTAGTTCCTTTAAGGTACACAGACTCAGATTTTCAGTCAGACATAAAGCTTACATCAGGAGACAACCTTGCAGATCATTTACAAAGAGTTTATTGGCTAAGACTTTTGATAATCATGTAGAGGACATGGGAGTCAGATGTATGGCAGTATTATTTTGAGTATAAGTGGGAGATTGTTATGGTTGGTATACTAAAAATCATGTTTTTAGTATTTAATTTTATTTTAATAAAAATAATTTTTCATTTTATGAGAATCTTTATGAATAATGTTTGCATATCATTTCTTTATTATGCATGAATGTCCAATATTCTGTATAATATTTAATCCGGTGTGTAGAGTATGGTTTACACACAGAAGATCAGATTATAGGTTATTACAGAATATAAGTTTTATATTCACAGTTTAGATAGAAATAGACATACCTTCGTACGACTGTAGCACAGAGTTTTATTAGACCTGTTTTGGTTACGGGAAATAGATAATAGCGTCGTCTATTGTTCCGACTCTCTGTACTAGTACACTGTGCGTGTATTGAACAGGACATATGGGGTAATTAATTTTATACTTATTATATAAATTAATTCACACTCTAATATTATTATGAATAGTGTTTATCCTCTTAATTCTTAAATAATTATTGATTTGCGTATATTTAATATTGTTATTTTGATTCATCAAATGGTGCGATCTTATATGGATCTATATTCTCGGTGAGTTTGATAGCGGTATTATTTACATGACGAATATAAATTATTGACAGAATCCACGCCCCAAAAGATCGAGATTGACGATACCCCCTTAAGAAAGCTTATAAGTTTTGACCGGGCTAAACCCTGCGGGTGGATTTAATTATTCGGTGGTTAAATAAATTAAGCAAAAGGGTTTAAGAAATATCAAGATGTCGATTAAATTAAATTATCAGTAATTAAATTTAATAAGCGGGTATCGGGATTCTTAACGTGGGGAGAAATGATAAGCATTTAATAATAGGAGCTCAATGTTATATGGTCTTAAGATTATGGGTCAGAGTGCAATTATAGTTCTTTAGTGGTGTGAACTGTAATTAAGTTTTTTATGAAAATTGCATAAACTGCTGCTAGTTTTCCATAATTGTAGATACCGCTATGAGGTTTGCTTAATTGCAGAAACCGCTGATACGTGTCTGTGTTTCACTAGAAGTCTTACTTATAATTACTCCTCAGGTCCCTGCTGTATCCCTAGAAATATGCGGGTAAGTTGAACCAGTTTCACAACTTGTATTCTAAGACTAAAGTTGTTCTGGTTCTGTCGGCATAAGTTTTTGGAGGATTATAGCCCACACTATATTCGAAAATCGCATAAAGGAATAAGTAGAAGATCTGACAGGAGTTTCAACTCGGATTCAAATCGTAGTTGAAGATTCGACCGGTAAAAAGGTATTCTTCTAAATTAAATTTAGATGCATGAATTTTATTTTGATCGTTTGTCATCAAAAGTTTTATTTAGAGCCCATTTTAACGATTGCCCGTCCAGTTAATTTTTTCTATTAATCGTTTGTAAAAACAAAGATCTTGGCAGTCTTGCCTCCAACACCATGTC
Source organism: Heliamphora pulchella (assembly GCA_032270985.1). NCBI lineage: Eukaryota > Viridiplantae > Streptophyta > Magnoliopsida > Ericales > Sarraceniaceae > Heliamphora > Heliamphora pulchella. The sequence continues at coordinate 5,067 of JAULJZ010125303.1, forward strand.
CTAGACATTTTGTGTCGATCCAAAAGTGAATGTGTCGACACCTACGACGAAATTCAAAATACTCGATAGAGTTCAATGGTTGAATTTTTTGTATTTAATGCTCTCACCTACCTCCAACGGTCATGAAACCTCAAGAGCTTATATAAGGAGTTACTCATCAGCATTTAAAACATCTAGAGACCTATAATCACTGTTGTATTGCTTGATTCAAAGTCAAAACCCTTCAAGCTCTCATTTATTGTTCATAACTCCAGCACTTGTTTCTCATCCTTTTACTTCTCATTTATTGTCAATCATTTCTGTAAAAAGAGTGAGTGATACTCATTGAAACATTTCATTTATTGTATTTAAGGGTGAGTCACTCTTTGTCTTTTGAGTGAGTGGGTAAATCTCATCAAAGAAGAATTCAAGAGATTAAAAGAAAAACAGGGGCGTATTTTTCATAGGATCGTCTTGAAGTTGTAAAAAATTTTGAATGCACCCGTAAGCATTCTGGATTAGTAAAATTCTTAAGGGGGGTCTTGAGGAGTGGACGTACGTCTGAAAGAAACCGAAGCACTATAAATCTTGGTGTTTTGTTCATTTTCTCTGTCCCTAAGCTCTTTAATATTTGTATTGCTTTATTCTTTATTTATATTTGCTATATTTGTTTGTAATAGTAAAAAAATTTTAAAAATATTTTTAAAATTGTTATTATCTTTTTCATACCCAATTCACTCCCCTCTTGAGTTGCCTAGAACTAATATTATCGTCTTAGACATGCCCACCTTTGATGCCATCTTAGGAATGAATTGGTTGATCACTTTCGTGCTTACATACATTGTGACTGACGGCGTGTATCCATCTGTACATTGAAGGGCAATAGTTTTTATTTTATGGGTGATCGGGACGATGGTTTGGTGCCTAAATCTTATTATTTGCGGAACGGTGAGAACTTTACCTCCCTTCTCTCTTATTTGTTGATGAGTGAAATTGATTCCGTCCGAGTGGCATGTAGTATTTTTTGTGAAAATATGGCACATAGAAAGCATTGGATGTTATTATGCCAAAGCTAGAAATAGTTAGAAGAGCTGTGTCACGCACTAAAAACCAAGACCCCAAATCCCAATGTAACGAGACCAATGAATAAAGAGATCATGTATAAACTTCAAGAGTTGAAGGTTTGATGAAAAATACCTAACAACGATAAAAATAACGTTTCCAATGAAGGTTTAGCCAAAACATGTGAAAAGCTTGTAAGAGAAAATGATGCACCTTCACTATTTTTAATCAAAACTTCTTCCACAAAAACAATTTAGAAAAGAGAGTAGAATCATATAAAAGAAGACTCTCGGGACTTCAATTTGAGCTTAAGAATGACTCAAATCGGAGTTCGAACGAAAAAGATATATTTTTGTAAAAAAAATAATTTTCGGACCAAGCCTAGGTAAGTCTGCTTGAGCAGAGCCAAGACCGCTTGAGCAGTCCCTTGACCGAGCCAAGGTCCCCCCTTTTGGTAATAGACCGCTCAAGCGATCCGTTGAGCGATTCAACACCAGCAAACTTATTTTGAAAATCTTTTTACTTGGTTCTACTACCTACATCCATTTTATGAAAAATGAAGGTTCTAACACTTGAATTTTGCATACAAATAACTCCAAAACCAAAGAAATATATCAAAAATTACTTCTCAAAAATCTCCCACAAGAATCATACGACATTCAATTCATCCAAAACATAAGAAATTCATAGTCTTATGACCTTACAACCCAAGAATTTATGATATTCAACCATTCAAAATACATTTACATCTACTAATCATTTCACAAAATGCACATGAGGCAAATTCACTCCAAAACAACCAAATCAAAAACCAAAACATGTTTGATTTCTTCTAAGGTATATTCTCATCATCAACACCTGAAAAAGATGAATTTAAATAACGTGAGCTGGGGCTCAATAGAATTCTAAATAACCAACATGAATCATGCTCGATATGTAATCATGAATTCTATATCAACAAACCCAACTTAAGTGATCCAATTTTTCTCATAATTTAATAATAACCAAATTCCCATAACTCAATCAACAACATTTCAGTAAATAACTAATTACCACACAATATCACCCATTTTCGGTCACACTAAGGGATATGGACACCCATTCTTGCACAAGATTCTAGTCTTTTACCGATGAGCTAGTTGAGTCAATATTAATTCAAAAACTCCTCAATTTATACTACATAGCGTCCCAATAATATTAATACCTCAACCATTGCCCATGATCTTCACCTAAATATCTCATATATACACTATACGATTACAACTCCAATACTCAACAACCACCATCAGTTTACACAATTTTCACATTCTACAAAATTTCATACAAATTCCTCAATGTAATATATTTTTCCCAAATCTTGAAAAGAGAATGTGTCCATGGATTAAAATCTATTTCAAATCTCAATTCAAATCCCAATTTAACTTTAATTTCACAACTACTCAACAATCTCAATTTCTCCATAAGAATACATCTCATCCAAAACTAGGGTTTCTAAGATCTCAACAAGTTTCATGACATTTTCATGAAATAGAATAAATTAAATTACATATATATCACACATATTCATAGAGGGATTAGAATTCTATTTCGTTGAGTCAAAAATCACAAAATTCGAACACCCACGAAACTCAAATCACCAAATCTAAAATATACTTGGTTGTAGTCGAAACTCTCAATACGTAGAACAAATTTTCCTTCTTGAGTGTTGATCGATTCCGAACCAAAAGCCTCCAAAAATGGAGAAGAAGAAGGTGTTGAGATTTAGTCTTCCATGGCTTCCAAGAAAAGAAGAAAAAATAGGAGAGAGAGAGAGAGAGAGTAGTAGCCGGCCAAATTGGAAGGGAAATGGAAGGGAGGCTTCCACAAGAAGCCTTACACACTCTCCGAGGCCAATATTTTGAACAGGTGTTTTAAAAATACCCCAACATGCATTTATGATATATTTAATTTACATATATGTATTCATACCATATGAAAATTAATATTTTAATTTTATATTAATTTTAAAAAATTATATTTTTAAAAATTTAAAAATTTAAAATTATTTTCAAATTAAATTTTCGGAACACTGCGCACACGACAGGTCCAACAAAACTTGTTAGAAAGTTAATAGCTCCACTGACCACATATATATATATAATAAGCATGCATGTTCAAACATATTACCATACAGGTAAACTAACACAAATATTTAATTACATCAATTAAAACAAGATCGAGTCCCATAAGCTGGATAGAGTTGAATGGAAGAAAATTAGGACTACTTTGAGTGTTATTAGCAAGTAGTTGAGAGTTAATTAGTTGAGAGTTAAATGATTATTAGTTTCAGTTGAAATATTAATTTTAAATGAATACAGTAGGGATGAATTTATGAATTTATTTCCAGTTTCCATATCGATAATGTCTTTCTCATTTATTAGCTATTTAGTTGACAAGTGATGATATTTTTTTTATGAGATTTTAACTCGTTACTATTAATAATGTGAATCAAATGTTGCAATTATTTTGATTATCAAAATATTAAAGAAACAAAATATTTCGATAATGTCTTTCTTATTTATTAGCTATTTAGTTGACAGGTGATGATATTTTTTTACGAGATTTTAACTCGTTACTATTAGTAATGTGAATCAAATGTTGCAATTATTTTGATTATCAAAATATTGAGTAAACAAATATATTGGAAGAAAGTCAGACGCAGGATCTATATTTAGCGGAGCTGGATTTTTGAAGGAAATCCAATACATTGTCAAGAAATGCTACGGATGAATAAAGAAGTATTTATAAATTTGTGTAGTCACTTAGAGAATAGAGGATGGCTTTAAGATGGTCGTTATACCTCCGTACAAGAGAATGTGGCGATGTTTATAATAGTATTGAGTCAAAATATTCAAAATCGATTTGTCAACTGAAGATTCAATCACTTCACACAAACAGCATACAAGTATTTATCCGTAAAGGTAGTCCAGCAGTTTAAGGTTATCACTAAAACTAGTCGCAAACTCAGAAGTTCTGTGTTCGACTCCTGCTAAAAGTGTTTTGGATTAACCGATACATGTGATTGGCGGTTCAAGGTATTCGAAAGTTTTATACCTTAAGGGTGGGTCCAAAGGACCCCTACTTTGAAGTAGTTTCTTCGTCATTAAAAAAAAAAAAACATACAAGTGATTTTTTGAAGTATTACGTGCTATGCTAAATTTTAGTTTCCGTTGGATGAATGATTAATATATGCTTTATTAACAACATTTTGATAGGAGATTGGTTTTCACTAGATAAAATGCAAAGATTTCAACATAAAGACACCAAGGGTAAAATTGTAAAACTAACAAATTTCAGACTTCTGTTACTTATACAGTTCAAACAACTTATTTTATTCAATTCTTAAATTTCTGTGCACACCAAACAGCTTTCCAGCTTAAACAATTCAGGGTTCAATTTTAGTACTTATTTTTCGATTTTCAATTTTATCAAATACCGCCTAACTCATTTTTTTTTTTAAAAACAAATAAATCTCTTAAAAATATAAACATTTTTGACATTTCAAAGACGAGTAGCACACGGCTCGGCGTCTCATTGAAATCTTCAACTGCAAGTCGTGTATAATTATTGATTGTTTTTTATTTTAATTATCTTCAGTCAACTTATGATTTCAGTGGCCCATACATAACCACCCTATTAGGTCGGTACGGGTCATTTTCCTTAATTAATTACTCATGAATTCTTGAGTTTGTGGTGGATAATAAGTTTAGGCAAATTATTAAGTATTTTCGGCCTACTATGTGAGTGATTCTACGAAATATTTTTGATAAACAAATTATCACAATTTATATAATATAGGTTACTCTTTGTCTTCTAACCACCTAATAAATGTAAGTCATTATATTCATACCGTAAAAATTTTCGTCACCATATTAAATAATAGCACCACGTAAACTTGCCATATAATATTCCAAGAGCACCGAATAATTACTCATAAGTTTATGAGCCAGTTTGGTAAGTAGGATTATTGACTTTCTAATCTATTATATAAATGAGTAATGTTTTTCTAATTTGAGCAAAAAACAAAAATTAACTTTTTAGGCAATCAATTAGTTTTTAAAAAACTAACTCAAAACTAATTTACAAAACAGCCAATTTTCAACACAAACTAATTTTTAAGCAAAAAAAAATAAAAAATAAAAAAATAACTTTTAAACTAATTAGCACAATCAGGCCCTATTACTTCACTGCCATTGACTATTAGCTTTAGATGCACCAAGAAAACTTAAAAGAAAAAGAGATGTCTCTTTCACGTGCTGATCACATTTTTTTATTTTTATGGGTTTAGTTTAAAATCTCATCATTTATATTTGAAGTAGACTTTTAGGGATTTTGAAATATGGGTTCTACATATATAATTTATGAAAAGATTAGTTCTATCTTAATTTTTTTTTAAATTAGATTTTATTTTATATTATTATACTTAATATGTCATAAACTTTATTTAAACACAAAGTAACTGAGAAATTTCAATTGAGAATTTCCCTGTTTCAATTGAGAAATTTCTCAATTTCAATAAAAATTTCCAATTGAGAAATTTTTTTATTTTGACAAAAAATTTGTACTGGACTATTTTTCATACACCATTTACTTCTTTAATTTGAAATATAAGCATGTATTATAGAATATTAACGGGTAAATTATAATTATACCTTTTGTATTTAAGAAAAATAACACTAACATTCTATCTATTTTTTAAAATATCACTGCACTTTATTATATTTTTATTTTTATAACACTTATGTTTAAAAGTTAACTTCCGTTAACTTTTCAAACGAAAACTACTATTAAAACAATTTTTTTAATTTTTTTTGTTTAATTACAAAATCTTATTTTGATAAGTTTTTTTATCAAAATTAAAAACTTAAAAATAAAAATAAATTAATAAATTAAATTTTATGTTACTTTTTTTTGTATTTAGTAATTTTTTATTT